>RJWT010004483.1:0-33261 GCA_004365215.1 Cuniculus paca
AACTCTATGTGAACATTACACTGAGACACCTGTGAACATACTTGACTGTGACACACAAAATTTATGTTGCATTCTGCCTCATGTTTCATCTCATGACAATGTAATTGTTTTGGTCTCTTGCCTTTCACATTGAGCTAAATACATTGCCTTTCTCATGAGCAGAGCTTCTTGTGAGTGCTTATCTCCTCTATCCCTGTAGAGGAATTAGCAAGAAATCCTCAGGCTTCTCTGATAAGTGAGTCACACCACCATTATTACCTCTCCCAGGCATTATATGTGCAAGACAGAGTTTTTGGCAGTTTCAGAAGTTTAGTGTTTGAGAGTAGAATAGATAACAAAATGCTACAGGAGTTTTACTTGCAATTTCTTCTGTCAGCTAAATAATGGAATGAGATGGGCAGTGAGGACTCCTCAAAAATTTTGTCACTGTCACTTGCCACAGTGTAATGAAACTGGCACATGTTAATTGTATGTGAGCAGCTCTTTTCAACTTCATATTGAATGTTGGCATAGTGGTGGCCAATGAATTCAGCCAAGGTGAAAATATTTACTGAACATGAACTAGAAAACACTAAAAATGGCAGTTTTTCATCTAGAAAGATGATTATTAAACACTTTCCAGCACTGCTTATTTCTTTGAGCTCCTTTTGCATTTCCCAACACAGAAGTTTGTATTTTTTCACAAGTCATCTTCTATCTGTAATGGTGGACAAAGCTTGACCCATTTGCATTCTTCTCAAATTCTCCAGTCTTACAGGTGTTTCAGTACTCCTTGGACTATTAGAGAACTTTTATCTAGTGATCTCAGTGAAAGAGAGTAAGCAGGTTAAAAGAAGATAGGGAAAAATTTGGTTTATATGTTACAAAATATATGCACAAAAAATTGGTAAAACATATGAATGTAAAAACATATTCCAACTCTTAGCAGTGTATACAGTTTTGTCAGGAACGAGGACCAATTTCGTAGATCCAGAGACTCATGGATTCCAACTTCGTGGCCTCCAAGGGTTTGCTGCTTTGCGATGATCCCTTACCTTAATAAACATCTTGATGATAAAAAGGTCAATATGATTTTCACTCCCAGGTGTATGAGATTGGTATGTGTTCCCTATTGATTCCACTCAATATATGAAAATAAAAGCTATGGACATTATACACTAACCAAACAGAAGATCCTGAAACCTCACAAGAACAGCAAACTGGTAAATTCCTTGGATTTTCTCACACATTCAGATGAACAAGTCAACAACTCAGAAAAC
This sequence comes from Cuniculus paca, assembly GCA_004365215.1. Lineage (NCBI taxonomy): Eukaryota > Metazoa > Chordata > Mammalia > Rodentia > Cuniculidae > Cuniculus > Cuniculus paca. The sequence goes on from RJWT010004483.1 coordinate 1,260, forward strand.
CAAGACATAAACAAAAGAAGGCCTGGAAGCATCTTCCACCATTTACCTAAAATTCCAGAAAATATATATATAAAGAAAACTCCTAGATAATCAATGATCTACTCTAAACAGCACAAAACAAAAACATTTAAAAAAATTAAAAATAAAACACTCAAAGGTTGATGGTTTGGCTCACTGGTACAACATTTGCCTAGCATGCAAGAGGCCTTGGGTTCCAAACTCAGCAAAAAGCAAAAACTAATGTTGTTAAGGCTGTAGCCCAACCCAAGTTAGTAAACACCAAGCAGAGAGCCCAGGCTTCTGCCAGTTATAGCCAGTAGCCCAAATACCCTGCCAACATGGTGGTAGAGAAAGCCACCTGGGGAGTTGAAACTTTCATACCCACTGTCTAGTAAAGAACTGCCCCAACTCTTCATAGTACCAATGGAAATGATGGAAACAGCAGGAGGATCCTGAGCTTTCACCCTTCAGTGTACCATCCCAAACACAGTGTCAGTAGAGACCAATCAGGGATTCAGAACTTCCACCTCTGCCTAGCATTAAAGAACATTCCTCCCTTTTAGATATTAATGGAGGCTAATGAGGAACTTGAAATTTTGATTCACCAGGCAATAACAAGAAAGTTGCTTCCACCTTCCTGCTGGAGTGATATAAGAGTAAGTTAAAATATAATCCAGATTCACATAATACCAAAGTATTCAGGTTTCCATAGAATATCACTTAGCATACCAACAATTAGAAGTACTTAAATGGGATTAAAAAATAATTTGTAGGTGCCAACCCTGTGTTGATAGAGATATAATAATTTGACAAAATTGTAAAGCAGCCAAGATGAAAATGATTCAATGAACATTTACAGCTTTACGGAAACAAACAAAATAAATAAATATTTTAGAAATTAAAGTAAAAAAGAAATATAACACATCTCCAATCATAGTTGGAGATTTCAATATTCCTCTCTCAACAACTGATAGAATAACTAGATAGAAAATCAGCAGTGGTAAAGAACATAAAGATACCATCAATCAATAGAAACTAATCTGTATTTATAAAACATTCTATTTAACAACATATGAATATATGCTTCTTTCATGTGCATGCAAGAATGCACCAAGATAGAACATATCTTCTAAAATGGTTGAAACCATGGATAATATGCTCTCTGATCAGTGGAACCAAACTAGAAACTAGCAGTAGACAGATAACAGGAAATTCTCCAGATATTTTAAAATTGAACAACACTTTTCTAAGTAAGTGGTCAAAGAGAAATTAATCTCAACAGAAATGAAAAAAGGATCCATTGGGGAAAAAAATCAAAGAACACAAGATATCAAAATCAGTGCTATGCAACTAAAACAGTGCAAAAAAGGGGAATTTATCTCGCTGAATTTAAACATTAAAAAAGAACTCAAATCAAGAATTCATGAAACTGAGAATGAAATGAACCTTAAAATAGGAAATGAAGGAAGCGATAAATAGAAAAACAGAAACTATCAAACAGAAAACCAGAATATAATGAAGAAAAATAATGAAAAAAAAATAAAACAATGTAATTATTAGAAAATATCAATGAAACTGACAATCTTCTAGTAACACTAACAAGGGAAAATGAGAGAAGACATAACTTACCAATATTACAAGTGAAATATGGGATATAATGAAGACCTAAGGACAATAACAAAAGGATAAGAAAAAAAACTTTACATTGTAAACAAATAAATATGATAATATGGATGAAACAGACCAGACCTCAAAAAACAAAATTACCATAAACTATCTGACATGCAATACATGAATGCTTCAAGTTCCAGCAAATGAAGTAAGGTAAGAAAGAAAAATAAAATTCATATAGAATGAAAGGATGAAAGAAAATTGTCCTTGTTTGCATGACATCACTGTCTATGCAGAAACTCCAAAGGAATCTGAAAAAGTACCTAGAACTAAGAAATAAGTTTAGTATGTTCAAAGAATATGTGATAAAATATAAAAGTCAATTATCTTTCTGCATACTAGTGATGAACATATGGACACTAAAATTGTGAGTATGATATCATTTACAAGTGCTAGAAATAAAATAAGTTAAATACTTAGGTGTAAATCTAAGAAAATATGTATAGGACTTGAGTGTTAAGACTATACAACACTGATAAAAGAAATTTTTAGAAGATTCACATAAATTGAAAGATATAACAATGTTCATGGATTAGAATAGTAAGCATACTAAAAATGTCCGTAATCCCTAAATCGATATACTTGTTTAACATAATTCATATGAAAATCCAACAATCATCTTTATAGATAAAACAATGTCTTTTCCCTAAAATATATGTAAAAGGATACAGAGATTAGAATATGAAAACATTTTTTTTTGTCTTTAAAAAAAAATTTGGTACGGAGAACCAAACCCAGGGCTTCCCATTTGCTAGGCAAACACACTAACTCTGAGCTAAATCTCTAATCCTGAAAAACAATTTTACAAAAGAAGAAACAAATCAGTCTCCCTGACTTCAAGATTTTACTTTATAGCAATGATATTCAAACTATGTGGCAATGGAAGTGGAATGGAACCAAAAATCAATGGAAGCCAGAAATTGAACTGCACAAATATATTCACAAATATACTCTGAGTTTTGACAAATGTACAGAAGCAATTCATTGGCGAAAGACAATCTTTTCAACAAATGGTACTGGAATAATTGGACATCTAGAGGCAAAAAGGGAACCTTGATCTATATTTCACATCTTAGTCAAAAAATAAAAATTGTAAACATTTTTTACAAGAGATATAGAAAAAAAAACTTCACAATCTAGGGATAAACATGAAATTCTTATATTTACAAATGGTGGGATGATCCATAAAAGAATTGAAAACTCCTGTTCCATGAAACATCTTCGATGCAAAATGGGAGAAAATATTCAGAAACCAGGTATCTGACAAGGGTCTAGGATTTCCCATGAAGAATATAAAAGATTTTCTAAATTCATTCAGGAAAAGTAAACAATTCAATTGAAAATGAACAAAAGACCTGAAGAGACATATAACTAAAACAAGCACGTGAACAGATTATCAGTATCATTACTCAACAGAATAATGCCAATTAAATCCACAAGATATTGGTATGTACCTATCAGAACTGTAAATCTAAAGGAAGAAACAACACAAAATGCTGGGGAGGACACACAGAAACTTGATCACTCTTATGTTACCAGTGAGATTATTAAATAGGTTTTTGCATGACATCATTGCCTCTCGGAAAATAGTTTGATAATTTCTTAAGGATCTCAACAAGCAACTACCATACAACCTAGCATTTTCACTCCCACCAGTTATCCTAAAGAATAATTCATGTTCATACGAGTATCTGTGCATGGAGTTAATGAAAGCTTACTTAAAAATTAATTACTTTAGCTAGTTAGTCACAACAGTCAAAACCTGGAAACAGCCCAAATGTCCTTCAATGGAAATGATTAAATGATTAAAATCTGTGGTAAATACACACCATGAAATATAATTTAGGAAATAAAAAGGACCAAATTATCAACACATATAGCAACTCATATGAATCACCAGATAAGTATGCTAGGGGACAAAAACCATTACCCAAAGGTTCATACTAGTATGTGATTCCACTGTAGAACACTCTTGAACTGATAACAGAATAGAAATAAAGAACAAATTAGTGAGTATACAAGTTATAAAAAGTCAAACTAGAGTATCTTGTGGTGATAGAAATGTTTGTATAGTAGCTTGATTGTATGGTTTCTGCTATTTTAATTGGGATGTTGTACCATAGTTTTACAAAATGTTACCACTGGAAAAATATGGATAAAAGATGTATGAATGTTCTCTGCGGTCTTTCATAACTGAACATGAATCTAAAATTGTATTAATATAAAACAGTGCAATTAGAACTTCAGACCTAGTCAAATTGTGACAACACATGAGGAGAACTGATGTGTTGATTGGTCCTTTCAATCTTCCCACCCCAAGGTGGGTCTGCCCCTGTGTCAGACACCAAAAACCCATGTATGGCAGCTCTGGATAGGCTTGTGACTCTCCTGACATCATGCCCTTATATCTGACCACAGTGTCCCTCGACTGATGTGTACCAGATTTGTCTTCTTCTGGTTTTATGAATTTTCTTCCTCTTGATAATTTAAACTCCTTTTCTATTCATGTCACTAAACCCCCTTCTTGCTTTTATGTTTCACCAACTTCTTGGACAGCACTATGCTCTTTTTCTTATTACCTAAATATAACCCATTTGCCATAGAAAGGGGAACAGGTCTCCAATGCTCCAAATAGTAGGTAGTGCTGCTTGTCCTAAAGAAAAAAATCAAGTGACATAAAACTAGAATTGTCATGAGTTAGGTATAGATCACAAAGTTTCAGTAGCCAAAAATATGAAAATATGGCCCCTCCTCCCTGCATGCTATGCATAACTGCCACTCAGGATATGGTCAGAAGAAGGACATTGAACAAGACCATAGAATGCACCATGAACTAGATTCAGACTGCTAAACATTTCCTTTTTCTTCGTTCACCCATGACTTTCATTCATTCAAAAACCAAAGTTAAACAAACAGACCATAAGTATACAGAGAGATCTGTGCATCTTTTCATATTTTACATTTTAAATATCAGCATGTTAAAAAATGAAAATTTCTTTAAAAAAAATTCAAAACCAATGTTTTCTCTTTCATTAACCATGATTGACAGTTAACCAGATAGTTCCTAAATTTACACCTTATCTCTGCCTAACATGCATTGCATTCACCATAGTGCAGAGATGGGAGGCAAATTCTGATTTCATTGACCTTATTTAAAGCAATAGTTATACACAGAAATCATAACTATGCCCTGAACTTACCTGTTATCTCTCATTAGAGAGATCTGAAAAATGTCATTGGATTCAGAAGTTTCCTGGATCAAAAAGAAGACCCAAGGGAGCAGATCACTTTCTGTCTTTATTTATCTCCAGAATAGACCATATGTAAGCAAAACATATGACTATTGTTTAAGTGAAAAATATTTATTAAAGTAGAAGTTTATTACTTTGCCATTAATCCCACTCAGAATATTTTCACTTGCTTGTAGCATGCTTAATCTGTCAGTCTTGCCACTTTCTGAAGCAACTCTGGAATCATCTTTCATGAATGTATCTATGAGGTGCAGTCACATATACAGTGAATGCTTGGCTGAGTGCCATGTGATGAAAAGGAAACCTTGTGAAAACACGGTAATGTGTCCACATCAGCTTTATTCACCAGATCTGACATCATACAATTCTGACTCTTCCCCAAAGTCAAAATGACCATGAAAGATAAATGTTTTGAATGAATTCAGGATGTTGTGGCACCCACAGCAGCACAATTGAAGAAACAAAAGACGACCACCAGAACTGCTTCAGAAGGTAGCAAGAATGATGGAATAAATGTGTTTGAAACACCGGGGGACATTTTGAGGGAGATTAATGATAAAACTGTGATAAAATTTTTTAAAAATTCAAACATTCACCATACTTTTCAATCACATCTGACATAATGATAAATAGAAAGAGAGGTTATATTTGGAAAAAACAATTTATCCTAATAGTGAAAAGAAGCAATGAAGTAGACTGATATAGCTGTATTTTTATTTTATGCATTGTAAAACATCTAAACAATCTTCTGTTGTTATGTTTTGAAAACCTGTATAGCTTGAAGTGGTTTGTTTTGAAATGCTATATTATGTTTGACTCTATTCTGTTTTCTTTCGCTTTTTTCGTTCTGTTTTGTTTTGTTTTGTCCTATTTTCTTTAAAATAAAAAAAAAAAAGAATAAGGCTGGACGCCGCCTGTCTACTCAGGAGAAATACACACACACACACACACACACACACACACAACACACGCATACATTGCACATGAATTTTCTGGAAGAGAAATTGGCTTACAAACCCTCCAATTGCGTAGGAATGTTCCCTTTGCAGAGGTGTTCCCTCTGTTCACCCTACCTAGGAGGTACTGTGCTTTGTACATTAGTCCCAGGCCTTTCCTGGATGAGAAGTTTCTTGTCCAGACCATTTAGAATGCAAGAGCTCTTCTGAACCCGCTTTCTGGCAGATTCTCTAATGTTACAGCAGACTTATCTTTGAATTTACTCTTTTGGTAAGAAGCAATTATGAAATCCACTCATTGGGTAAAAACAAAGGGCAGACAAAATGATGGTAGCCCTTTAAATGGCATTTCTCAAAAATAAAGAGGAAAAGGGGTTCAGAAAGAATGAGAATTCTATCAGTCTCTTGACTCTTAAAATTCTGTGGAATCCCAGGTTATTTTGAGATAAATCAAACAGCTATGCTCCATTCTCTCCCTCTAGGTTTCCTCCTATTGCCTTTGTGTAAAATTCCACGTTAGAATATTTCAATTATATTTTTAAAAATTACGAATCATTTTTCTGAACATTTATTTTAAAATTTCTTCCCCAGCTACCCCTTTCAAACTGAAAAGTATTCATCTCAAAAGCTGATAAAATGTTAAGCATTCTCCCAAATTTAAAAAAGAAATGAGATTACATTTCAAAGGTGCTGTCAGCCGCTGACCCTGCTGTACCTGAGGACAAAAATATGAAAGGGAGAACCAAGCAGAACAATATTAAGAAAAGAGATTGCCATTCAAGAATGTCAGCTAAACCTCAATGTCTGTAATCATTATAGTTAGCATAGGGTGCTCTTTCACCAGGAAAGCAAAAAACAAACAAACAAAACTCAGAAAACTCGCAGCCACTGTCGTTGTTCTGCATCTGTGTATGCAGTCAGTCAAACTTTTGAGACTGTTCTAACTCTGCTCTTTCCCCTTCCCTGTACACACCTGCATTCAGTGTTCCCATTTTATTCCAAGCTGTCTCTTCACACCAAAGAAGCGACTCATTTTGGTGGTAAATGAGCAAGAATATGCCCAAGGTTTGAAAATTTTCAAATGAGTGTTAAGTGAATGCAGAAGATTATACTTAAAATACCTGTCACAACTCAGGTGGCGTCTGTTTCTAGAGGACAAATAATCCAATATTTTGTCGTCTCATCATTCACAGCTCTTTGAGAGAAAACAGAGGGCAGGACAGCTACAAGCAAAACCAAATAAACAAATTTTGGTTTTGACAAGAGGGATAAACCAGGTTACTTTAAAATCTGAAAGTGTAACCACCGTACTCGTTTGGGTGAGGTGCACATATTTTGACAATCTTTTAAAGATTGTTCTTTTTGCATTAACATGGTTGTCCAAATACCAGTTGATTTAATGTGATGGTTGTGAGCATAAGGATGGCATAACTACTGTGCCATCTATAAGATATATGTAAAAAATTATAGGTTTATACTAGTATGCAAACTTTATAAGTGATTAGCTAGTATTTTTTAATGTGTATAACTAAAACAACTACATGCTTTTGTTAGTGTGTAATTGATGCCTTTAAAGAATTAAAATAGATTCTAAACTAATAAATAGCACTTTTTTCCTCTTTTGTATTTTATATTTTATATTGTATTTGGGCAGGCAAATGAAAATTGATATGTCGCCCTGCAAGGTTGCCATGCAAGTAGCCGAGATTCCTGGTTCTATATAATTCTATCACTCCTATTCTTATGTCAATATTTAGAAATTTGCTCTAGAGAAAGATTGATTTACCATATGTGGTGATAACAACCATTGCAAACTCCCAATATTTCACAAAACCATGATATAAATTGACTTTACTTCACACTCCTGGATGCCATTAAGCTCCTCCCCTACCAGAGAAATTGTTTCCATGGTAACTGAAAGTGAAAAAGCACAGGGAGGAGAAAAAGGCACAAAAAATGAATGAAATGAGATATCTATGGAATAAACAAAATATTAGAAGGTGTTGAATGTCGTAACACTTTTATTGCTTCTAGACTTGCACACATCTAGAGATGCTAAGGCCACACTGTCTGATAGATCAGACGGGATGGGAAGACTGTGCCTGAGGTTGAGCTTGTTAAAATGTTCAACAATCAGCAGTGCTGCCTGCTAGTTCCCAGCATAGATGACACCTTGTAAATCGAGCCTGCTGAATCTTTCCATCACCACCAACTCTGCAGAGCCCATGTGGACATGAACAGAATAATTTAGAGGACAGCAGATAGATTAGAAGCAGGGCTGTTCATAGCAACTCTGGATCACCCTTTTGGAAGGTAACCACAGTCATATTTTCAGCTGCATGCAGAATTCTCCAGTGAACACCAAGTATTACAATTCATTCAGATCTGTTGGGGCATAGAAGAAGCTCTCCTGAACGAAACACTAGGTATCACCAGGTTTTATCTTTTTTCCTCATGTTGCTTAAGTAAAATATGCAGCTAACATAATTTAATTTTTATTAGATTCTGTACGTATGTGGCTTTTAGAAAGAACTCAAGGGAACACACATTACTTATAAACATATACTTTTTAATTAATTTTTCTTTGTAATTCAAAGTAGATGTCTAATGCATTCATGGAACGATATAGGCTCCCTCTGGGGGGCAATTTTAATACCTGCAATTCCCTAGCTTGTTAATCAAAGACTTTTTAGCCTTGTAGATAATTTATATCTGCTTAATGTTCAGAAGGTTGAAATTACAGCTGTATGGGGGAAAAAAGCCTTACCTCTGCCAAAATCACAAAAGATATGAAACCTCATGGAATTCTCCAGAAATGAGAAATGCAAGAATATTCCTTCTTTTTGAGGTGCTTTCTTTGAAAATATTTTGTAGCTTTATGGAAAGAAGGATGTGTTTTTTTTTGTTTTGTTTTGTTTTTTCTGAAGTCACCATGAAATTTCTTGGCTTGAAATGTAATACAACAATGGTTAGAACTCTCCATCTCAGGACAAGCTTATTTTCTGCAGTGTTGTATTTTGAAAGAATATCTTATGAAAATATTATCAGCCAAAAACTTACATGGGATAAATTTTCATGTTGTGGGGTTTCAATTTGACATTAAGTTCATTTTGCTCTAGCTCTGGATCTTCATTTCCTTTTTCCCTGTTTTGTTTATGTGTCACCCTGTCATCAAACTCAGTTTTCTGATGCACATGTATCTGGTGAGAAGAATGGCACCAACTGTGCTCAAGGGCTTTACTCACAGAATTACCAAGAGAAGCTACTGAATTCAGGAAAAGCAAGTTTTGAGAACATCATGTTATCTCCATCTATGTACCTTCTCTGTGGTGTGACACTAGCTTTATCAGATGTGTTTGTGTTTCTGTGAGCATCTGCACATACACAAGTACATTTACACTTGGGTACACACACAGGTGTGCACACATGCATGCACAAGAACTTTTCTCTTTAGGCACATAGCTGTATTTTAACTGAAAGCAGCAGCTGTAAAATCAAGTATAAAAAATAAAATCATAGACTTCCTGAGACTGGGGGAAGGTTTCAAAATTTCCAGTTATCTTTCACACACAGGGTAAGTTATTGCTTTACACAGTGGTAAAATTTCCATATAACAATGTTGTATGGAAATAATTCAACCTGGGTATATTGGTCAGTTTTTATGTCAATGGGGCACAATATGCATTACACATAATTTAAAGGAACAAACATTTAATTTGGCTCATGGTTTCAGAGGTTCAGTTCATAGTCATTTCCAAGGCAGAAACATAATGGTAGAATGGTGTGGTAGAGCAAAGCTCCTTATTTCATGCTAACTGGGAAGCAGAGCAGGAAACAGTTCTAGAGAAAGGGGCCAGAGACTAGATATAATACACAAAGTCATCCCTCTTGACCCATCCGGACATACCCTCAAATATGCTTCATCAATTTCACAGGAGATTCTCAAGACAATCAGGTTCATAATTATGTTTAACTGTCATATTCTTTCCCTTGTCAGCTTGATACTCAAATACATCTCCTTAAACTGTACTTAGTACAAATAAAAAAAAACACAAGTTAATAATTGTACTTACCATAATACAAATTTCATGCATACAAGTAAAAACAATAGTTCCTTCCCCAAAATCTCAATGGATTCAGACTCTGTCAAAGTACAAGTTCATGTCTCTTCTAAGACTCAGTGTAAACTGTTAGCTGTAAGTCTCTGTAAAAATCAGAAGCAATTTATATAATTCCATGGAACAATAACATTGGGTAAGCAGTCCCATTCTGAAAGCAAAGACTAGAGAGATAGAAACTGAGAGGACCAAAGCAAGACCAAAATGCAGCAGGGCAAATATTAAGTCCTATAGCTAGATATTTGACATTTCTTGGATGACCTCACATCTATGGCCTTCCAAGTTCCTCTCTCACAGGATGGCCTTTCTAGGTGTCTACAACCTTCCAGGGCAAGCATTTCATGCCTCTGACATTTCCAATTTACCATCACAGTTGGCTTGAAAACTCCAGGGAAGGAAAAAGCTCACAAACATACAGGCCAACCTAGAACATCATGGGAAAGCTGAAATTATTACAAGGGCTTCTCTATAAATCTGTATTTATCTGTTAACAATTTTTCTGGTATTGTATTGTGAAACCAAATATAATTGTAATTTCAAGTCCATAAACATGCTTGAAGGCAATCTCTATCTCCTTCTTGAGCTAATCATCTCTGTTTTATTTCTGCCTTTCATAACAGAACTTCTAAAATCCTACTGCCTCTGTCAATGTTACTCAAACCAACATACCACCCAAACAGAATGCACTGCTCCAGGTATGGTCGTCATTTACATAATTAAGAATTTAATAGACTGTTTTGATTTATTAGCATATTATGCTTTTGTTTGTGCAGCCTAAGATCAGATGGCCTTATTTTCACAGATGGGTGAGTCTGCTGGCTCACACTAAATTTGTAGTTACTTAACTTCCCACTGTTTAAAGTCTGGCTGACTCAGTCTTCACTTAGGCAGCTGACTTTCTAAAGTTAACTGCAGATCATTATGTTTATCACTGCTAGAATTTATCTCACAGGTTTTAAGACTTCCTTTTAGCTTGTTCATATCATTTTCAGTCCTGGTTCTATTATTTTAGTATTTGCTGTTAATCTTAGATTTTCGGTCAATCACAAGTTTGGACAGGATGTGATTTGTGACTCAATCTAATGCCTCAGTAAAATTTTACACAAACCCAGTTAAAGAAAGGATCTCTGGGGTACTACTATAGATTTGCCTTGGAATAACATGATTATACACTTTAGAGAAAGTGTAGCTATCTGGGCTATCATATCACATTTCTACATTGAATCTATAATGGGAAACTGTTATATGAATCCTTCTGGAAATTAAGGAACACTGTGTTTCTTTTTATTCTTTCATGGTTACATGCAAAGAAAGGAAATATGTTCAGTTTGCTGTGATGTAAAGAAATATTTCCTTTTGTATATTCTTTACATTTTATGATATTTCTTCCTACTAGCATTTTTCTCGTTTTCATTTATTTTCCTCCACAGCAATGATTTAATAATTTTATCTGCCATTTTCCCCTGAGAGACTCTGCTAATGCAAGACAATCTCTTGCCAGATACATTCTTCCTGGTCATTATAAAACAGTACCAATCCCTTACCAAGAACCCAAGTTATAGATTCACAAAGCTAATAGTCGAAATAGGCAAATTCTATCCGTTTACATCATGTCTTTTTGTCCTGCTTCAAAGTCACCACGTTTACTAGTAAGAAACTAATGTCATCACCTATAATACTAAATCCTTTAAAATGCATTTTTAAAAACTTTTTTTTCTATTTAAAAAAAGAAACCATTGTTTTTTCACATAAGCCTGGAGAATCAGGAAAGGGCCATCAGATTTGATGACTTCAGATAAATTCTCTGTCCTTGGGGACTAAATTTTCATTCATAAAGGAATGTTATTCTTCTAATAGCCATCTCAGGATGTCAGGTTGCCTGGATGCCTTTTCTCTCTGCAGTGATTGTGCTCCTCCAGCACCATAGTAGCTCAAATGGACTAAGGATACAAAAGTAAGAAAGAAAACCGGTGATACTGAATCTTGCTGAGCTCAGTGCAGACCATCCCTCCACAGCCATGCACCAAGCTGTGGATGCCACTCAAAAAAATTATGACTCTGCCCAGAGGATCAGATGGTCTTTTCTGATTCATACTGCACCATACATCTCCTCGCCCAGAATACGTGTCTCTGGTCTACATTCTAACTTCCAATCTAAAGCTGTCCCCTGTGCTTTGGCCTGTCTAACTCCCTCCCACACCTCACATTCTGGGTTTCTACAGACTCTCTTCTTCTGAAATTCACCCTTTAAGTTGTTTCTTAGATGTGCTATGTAACATTTTGAGGGGCTATTTTGATGCAATAAATGTAGGGATAAAATAAAATTTGCGAATAGAGAAACTATTGCTTTACAAATATTTATTTATATAACCAGGCCAAGGAAATACCTATGGTATCAAAATGATATTTCAAGATCTTTCTCCCAGCTCTCTCTTCAGTGTCTAACCCCAACTTTACCGAAGTAAGCCCTAGCCTACCTCTCTCCTCACACGTCACGCCTATGCTTCACTTTAGGAACTCACATCTGTGTTCCTACTTGCCAAGGAGAAGAGTTCAGATAATTGAGCGAAGCAAATGGACAGTTTTGTACAGTGCGATCACCCTAGTTTCTTCCATTATTATTATTATTATTACACAGAGTGAAGAAAACTAAGCCCTTCTTTATGTTGTTCACAATCCCTTTAGAAGCCCACACAACAGTAATGGGTAAAGTTGTGAGCACAAAAGTATTCTTTATATTTATACAGATGTTTTTGTGAGAGGACAATGGCTCTCAGTGGTTCAAAAAAAGTATAGAATCCTGCCAAAAATCAGTGATGGGCCATCATAAAGCCAGAGACTTCTCTTAGGAGGGATGACTACGAGATATGTAAAATGGGACACGAAAGGACATTTTATTCAGTTCTTGAAGGAAGTCAGAATTTTCCATATCCCTGGGTTTCACAGTCTTACATGTTGCCATTCTCAAATGTGGAGATGGAATTCAGACAGTAATTTGACTACATCCAGAAAACATCTCTATGTTTCCTTCCTGTGCTTCTTGATGACCAAAAATGTAGATATGCAGCTTAACTCTCCTCTGAACAATAGCGAATGATCAGTTTGTCTCCTGTTGTTATCTCAAAGGTATCTTAAAATTAACAAGCCTAAATTCAATTTTGATTTACTTCTTACACAAGTCTGTTTTCATTGATAAGACAGATTCCCTATATTCTCCAGAGCATGATCATCCACCTACATGCAAAATCAGTGACAGGATACCTCTAATTCCTTCACCGCCCACACCCCATTCAGCAGTCTTATTAGCACTTCCTCATAAATACATCTTATTGCTGTGCAGTATGTTCTTCATTACATTTGCCTCCTAGAATTGTCTGACTTTCTTCTTTATATGTTTATTATTTATCTCTGCATAAAAGTGTAAGTACTATAGGAGCAGAAACTTTCTGTGTTTTACTACCATGTCTGAAATTTGGTGCTCAATAAATAGCCAATGAATGCATAAAAATTCATATTTCTTTAATTTTTGAATTATCCTTACTTAAACAACCTTATTTATTTTCTGAATATTAGCAAAATACGTGCCTTCTAGTTCACCATGCCACTATTGAACATTATTGATTCAAACAAAGAGTATCCAGTGAAACTAGTAAATTAGTAATCATTGATTTATAATGGGAAAATATTTCTAGCGTTATGGTTGATACACTGTGTCAACTTGAGAAGTTTAGAAGTTTAACTGAGAGATTCAGCAGGGAACCAGGGTTCTTACTTTGTAAATATCCTCATCCTGTGCAAAGGAGGGCAAGGACATTTTGTGAGTGCTACACCCACCCTGAGGGGAGGGGGTGACCTGTGTACAATGAAAGGGAGAAGAGGCTTGTTTTCTTTTCTTTCCTTTTTTTTTTTTTTTTGCTCGGCTGCTGCCTTAAAGTGTTGCCCCAGTGCCATGCCACCCTGCCTTGGAGTCAGCTGATTATGGACTGAAATCTCCAAAAACTGTAAGCTAAATAAACCTTTCCTTGCTTCACTTTGAGTGTCAGGTGTTTTGTCCCAGCAACAAGAAAAAAGTAACCAAGACATCTAGTCAATTTTTTCTAAAAGCCATCAATAGTTTTAATCTTCTGTAAGACACTGTATGAATTTTCCACTTGATTAAAACTAAAGTAACAAGAGAAATAGACTTTTTCCTTGTTAGTTTTACCTAAATATCTACTTACTAATGTCCTTCCAAAGGACATAAGAATTACAAAAAAATTAATAGGAAACACTTTTAAATCATAATTCATAACCAAGAAGACATGACTTAACTAGGAGTTATGTCAAAATTCATATTTGAGCAGTTCTGTGAACATTGTCAATCCAAACCTTTGCCTATATCTCTAAAAATGTAGCTGGAAAGCACTCAGATATAGAGCAAATTTTATACGTAAGTATCAGCCAAATCCATTCCAATACAATAAGCAATAGATAAAAAGCCACAAGGACTGAGTGCTAACAAATAGACCACTGACCATAATCTCTCTTTCTGGGCATACAAAAACCACAATTAAACATGTGACTTGTGTTTATTTAGGAATTGCTATATTTCAGGTACTCAGTTCAAAGTACTTTTAGCTTTTGTTTGTTTGCTTGTTTTTTGTACTGCCAGTCAAACTCGGGACCTCACACTTGCCAGGCAGGTGCTGTGCCTCTGAGCTATATCCCCAGGCCACATTTCAAAGCACTCTATATGTATTAATTTATTTATTTATCAAACAACCATATGACAGAGTAACTGCTTAAAAACAATCTAGAGCGTCAAACCAAGAGGCTAAAGCAATAATCATTTATCATTTATTGTGTTACTGGGCAATTTCTTTCTCATTTTTCCTAAGTTCGCTAATGCAGCTTCATGAAGCTGGAGTGTTAGCTGGACTAGGAAGCCCAAGATATCTTTTTCAGATATCTGACACTTGGCTTCTCTTGGTACAGTCCTGGGATTCTTCACAACATGTTGCTTTTAAGGCAAAAGCAGAATGTACAAGGCCATTCACATAGTATCATTGATAGTATATTGAATTTGTGTGACAAGTCACAGGTCAGGCCCAGATTCAAAGAGTGTATACCTTTGTAGGACAAAATCTGATAAGTCATAATGAAAAAATGTGTATATATTATGAAAATAGAATTTTTGGTCGTTAGGCAACTGACTAAAAATCATGCATTACACATGGAAAATCTAGCAAATAGAGAAGTATGACATTGCGCAAAGTCACAGTAAGGAAGAAGTGCAGCTAAGATCTGAACACTGTCTCTGGCTGTAAAACCACAGTCTCTTCAAATCAATTTGGATGATGTCATAGCAGCTAACATGGAGGACTCCCAAGGACAGACCAGTTTCACACTCTACCTCTGCATTTCACATTAATGTGATAAAGGTTAGAAGACTGTAAGATATTGTCCAACTTGAAGATTACATACTTTTGCATTTTCATCTAGAAATTATGCATGTGCAGAGTGTACATATATATATATAACTATGTAATGTGTACGTGTGTATACTGTTAGGTGGCACTTAGTTTGGTTACCTTCTGGGAAATAAATATATAGTCAATTTATTTTGTGGTTGGGCAGAAATTCACTTAGACCAAACTGCATAGTTTATGTCAGTCACAAGACTTGATCTCTTGATGGAATCAAAAGATGAGGTAAATGAAAATAAGGATGAGGCTGCTGTTAGCTTACACAGCCTATTGTTTTATAGTAAAATTGTTTCATTAGGTAGAAGAAGTACAGTTTAATGATAAAATATAGTCTAGGATATACATAAATCAGTGATCTATCATTTATTACCAAGTATTATGTACTGTAAACTTATAGATATGGTACATCTTCATATGAATGCCATGGCACTGGGTTTGTTCATCGCAATATTGCCACCAACATGTACACAATGTGCTATGATATTATATTAACAAAATAGATACCTTCTGGCTCATCATGTCACTATAGAACATTACTAGTTACAATGTCACTAAATGATAAGCATATTTCATCCATATTATAAACTTAGAGACCAGTGTTGTATAACATGGTCAACCATGGAATGAAATGCCATTACCTGGTCTATTTTCAAAATAAATCTTCTCCCACATCTATCTAAGTTTAAGTAAGTTGGTCCTTGTGTGCTTGTTTCTGCAAGGTGAAGTCAGTGACACCTAACCAGAGTGTTAGGGTGAGAATGTTTAATTAGAAATGAAAGTAATCAGTTGATTTAAGACATTTTGATTTTTTGTTCCTATTTCTCATATATCTAATCACCTAAGAGATAAGTACTCAAAATCATAACATTCAAATATTTTTAAAGTATTACAAGCTGATGAAATTTTTGGTATTATATAAATAAACAATAAGAGATTGTCAGAATGTCTATATTGAGATGAAATTTGTTTCTGCCTGGTTTTCACAAAATAAACACTAGACTTATATTTCTTGCCTCTGTGAGTTCCTTTAATGGAATTTCTTTCTCTCCTTGGGTCACTTAGTCCCTCATCTTCATCACAAAAAGCCCTTGAATCACTTTTCACCTGTCAGCATCCTCTGCAAACTTTTCCTTCATAGGATTTAGCAGTATGTCTGAGTGTTTATCTATAGCCCTGTTATTTGCTCTTCTTTCAAGTCACCATTCCTCCTCCTGAATCCTTTTTCAATGAGATCCTTGGTTCAACTCTCTAGGATTGAGGAAATGTATCTGATGAAGAAACTTAAGATATATTAATTTTCCCAATTAATTTTTGAGAACAGCATAGAAGAAGAAGAGCTGGTCAGGGACAGAAGAAATCCTTAGAAACTCTGCAGCATCTGTGGTCTCCAAGGCCCCATCCTGCCTTACCACTGTCTTGGCTGAAGCTTACCTCTTTTGCTTCTTGCTGTCTCTCTCCTCCACCTCAAAGTCTTCGTATTCTTTTGTATTTATCACTTTCTTACTGCTGAGACAAACTACCTGATACACAAAATTTAAAAGAGGATATGTTTACTTTGACTTATGGGTACAGTCCTAGATCAGCTGGATCCAGGACAGAAATGGCAAGGTAGAGGACCTGAGTACATGACAGCAGTTCACATCTTTGTAGTGCGGGAAGCATAAATGAAGGACCCAGGGTCAAAAAATACATCCTTTTATGTCAAGCTGCCAGTGACTCACCTCTAACCAGGCCCCACCTTCTAAGAACAAACTCAGCTACCGAACTCATTAGTGGTTGAATCCACTGATAAGTATAGCACCGCAGTATCAAATCACCTTCTAAAAGTCCCCATCTCTGAGCACCTGAGTTTTACAGAACTTCTAGATTGAAAACAGAACACCTTCATATCCCCTTCTGGACCACTTTCCCCAGTTATGCACAAGACTGACTCCCACATCTCTCCGCAGTGTTCAGTCACCCTTTCAATGATACTTTCACTGCTTATCCTTTTAAATATTAGAATCTGTAACACACTGCTCCAGCCCTGCTGAGCCCCTAATCCTATTTATTTTAATTTTTCCATGGAAGTTATTATCTCATCTATTATACAATTTCCTGTTTTATTATTTGCATTATTTTATTTCTCCACTCTGGAATTTAGGTCTTAGAGGGCATGGGGTCTTACATGTTGTGATTGATTTTTTTAAAAAATACAGCTTTTATTTTTTATTCTTCTTCATGCAGACATTCCTCATTCAACAACCTAGCTCCATTCTGATGATTAGATCATTAAATGAACTGGTCACTAAATGAAGAATTGTGTAGTATGCACATTACAATATTCTTAAGAAATCAATGGTCAGAGGAAACTCCAACTTGATGACTTTGCTTTTGTTAACTTTCATGTAACTCTTACAGTACTGTACTGTGTAACTGAGCATAAAACTACAGTATTGTACAATACAATCAGTAATAATTACAGTACTGTATAAGAAAAATATACTGTACAAAAATGACATGGAGGTTCTGTAAACAACATGCACAAAACTGTAAACCCCCCACACAAAAAGGGTCGAAGTCCAGGCAGTAGATGGAAATCTGAATACTGTGCCTTTCTCATAAGTCTAAAGAGCAGTTAAACAGATAAGTTGCTAAAGGAAGAATATCTGTATTACTGTGCTATAGCTGCCATGAGAAAATACACGCTGAGTTACTTCCACAGAAATTTACTTTCTTACAATTCTGGAGATTACAAACCCAAGGTCAAGGTGCTGAAAGATTTGGTCTCTCTTGAACCCTCTATTCTTGGCTTGCAGATAGCTACCTTCCCACTGTGTCCTCACCTGGTCTTTTCCTGCAGAGTGGAATGAGGCTCCCAAAATCATCTAGTAAAACTTGAAAGAGGTTGTGAGAAACTGGTCATGATTATCTGCTGTTTGTATTTCCCAAGCCCACAAAGGACTATGTTTTGACGTTTTGAATGCTTATTTGAAAGTTATTAATGGACTAAATGTGTCAAGACTTTTGCTAGGGCCTCCAAATGCCTTGCAATGAACCTTTAACAATAAACTATAATCCATGTTAAAAGAAGCAGTGTACACAAGCAAAACTCTATTGTTTACCATTAAATCTGGCAATAGCAGACTATAATAAATATTTGCTGAATGAATGATCGAATAAATCAAGGGTTACAAAGAATGATTGCAAACAGAAACTCTCAGAAACAAACTGCAAGTATCAAAGAAAGCCATTTTTTTCTTTCCACATATATAGTTTTATTGCTTGCACACATCCAATAATTTCTTTCATTTTCAGTCATTGGTACAGTTGTTCATTGTATATGCTGGAACATCAGTTAAAATAAGGTATATAAAATTCCACTCTGCAAAGTGTGCCTCTGTCTGGCACAGGTTCTTTTTCAATACTGGCATCACCAAAACAAAACAAAATAAAAATATACTAATGTGATTGTTCAATTCTAGGGTCAGCAACTTGTTCTCTCAATTTTTAAATCCCAAGAAAAACAGCTTTGAGATGCAGGAATGAAGAGAACTGTAAAAGAATTGCCAGTTCTTTTGTTGCCTTATTAAGTCTAGAGTATTCTATTTAATCATATCTTCCTTTAGGAGAAATAAAGTATTTGAAGAAAAATACTTTTCTGGTATCTGAATGCTGTCTTTCAATAAAGAGCAAAGATCAAAGAGGGTGTATTTTCTAATCTCTGAACATTAACAATGTTCCTTGTACTGCAAAATGGAATTACTCAGAGCTGTTAAAGAGACCCCTGTAGTTTTGAGCATATAAATGGAATGTCTTAATACAGCATATGAAATTAATTGTAACATATTTAATATCCTTCAAATAAATTGGAAAGAACAAGGTATTTGGTACTTGGATATTTATTTTAAACATTTCACCAAGTGCAAGAACCTCTTTAATATGTTTGAATTATTTAATACAGATAAAATGTCTTACTAAAGTTCAGCACTTTTCTGTTTATAATTTTCATTATAAGAAAATTGGACAGTTTTATCACTAGATAATATTTGTTAACTAATATCTAGGTAAGGAAAAAAATGTATGACTGCTGGATCAGCATGTGGTCTGCCAAGAAAATAAAAGAACACTCATAATCAAAAATTTTAATGTGTTGGTAAGTGCTCTGTCCAGAATATCAGATTTCTTTGTGGAAATGTAGAAAAAGGGCTCAGAGTGCATAGTGCTAATGTATATAATTTGTTTCATGACTTGAGAAGAGTCTACAGCTCTCTGAGTGGTGGATTTATTCTCTATATTTGAAAAATACCCCTTGGATTTATTGCTCAAAGACAACTTCTTCTTTTTTTCAATTACCTTATTCCAAAAGACCATAGGTGTTTGGCTTATCTTTTCTCTTTTTCTCCCATATTCTTCAGCCTTTTGGCTACAGGAAACTTTCACCCAGGAATGCATTTGCAGGAAATTGAGATACACTCTGTATGAGGAAGGCAACTGTGTTGTCTACATTTTCGACAATTCAGTCATGCCCTTTGTTCTTGGACGTGATAGAAAATCTGTTTTTGCTCTCAATTGGAAAGCCAGCATGGGTTAGACCAGATGGCTGTTGACCTTCAGGCAATAGAGAATGGGAGGGATTCCCAACTGTTCTCATTACTCTGGGCAGTGACCTCCTTTGGAGCAACAGCCTGGAGAATCTGACACCTAGAAACTTACTTTCTCCTTGAACACTAGACTTTCTGCTGGGCATTTGTTGAGAAGCTCTAGGTTGCCTAAATATCAGTGTCAATACCATGTCAGTGTTATAAAGATTACTTTTTATCCATTGAAAGCAAACTGCTGGCATTATAAATGTCTTGGTAAGTAATAGAAGACCTTTGAATTCAGAAGACTGACAATGTTAGAATTTTTCTTCTATTTTCATATCCTCATGCATAGGTCCTAGAAGAATACTTAAAAAGATAAATTAGTGCTAGTCATAGTGCTCTGCATTATCCATATTTTCAGAAAATGCATCATATAGAAAACTAATAATTTCAAGCATTATCTCATTGTGTTTCACAATGCCAATGAGGTAGTTTCTGATATATTCTCTAGCTAGACTAAAAATGTGATATTATGTAGTCTATAAATGGAAGAAGTGTGGCTTGATCAAGTCTGTTTCAACAAGTCTAGCCCTGGAAAGTTTAACATATAGCATTCTATTAGTAGTACCCCTTTTGTTATTACAAGGAGATGATTGAACTAGGCTTGAAAATATATCTCAAAATAACTTTGCAAATTTTCTTTCAAAGCGACCCCAAATCTACTTATTTATATACTTTGAAGAAATAAATGGTTATATGTAATATGTATATATTTATTTGTTATAAATTTAAAGAACTAATGAATGCTTGACAGAAGTTAGAATAAGATTTTTCTCTTCTTTTTCTATCAGATTGCATTTTTGATCTGATCTGATCTGACATCTCCCCCCAGGACATCAGAATATTCAGGGTTATTGGTCTTCTGTCTACTTCCTATTGTGTAGTCCAAGAGAAGCTGACATCTTGCTGGGTTGGGTCTCTGTACTGCATATATTAAATGAGTAAAACTGAAAGAATTAGGTCATTGGAACAAGTGTTTCCATTTACTAAGTTACACACGAAGAGAAATCTCAAAGGTGTTCTTCATTATGGAACATATCTGAACCCAGTATTATATCCTATATTTAATCACATAATAGCCCCTCTCACTCACACAGTAGTGCAAATATAGCTTCTTGGCAAAACTATATCCAGGCATAAGATGCCAGTAAGTGTGTGTGTGTGACACATACATATGTGTTATGTTACTCTTTTAAAAATCCACTTTCTTTACATTTAAGTGAAATGATTCAGTCATCTGGATTAGTGAGTGTAATCACCCTTCAGGAGGTTGAGCACAGTGTGTAATAACTAACTCCTCTATGAAGACAGTGGGATATCTCAGGACCCCAAGTCTCAGAGAGACTGAGGGAGTTGTTCATGGCCATTACTTTCTATTACTAAGCACATATGTGCTGGCCGTACAAGAAATTAGTTGCAATCCAGAATGAGTAAAAATATCTGTTTTCTGTCATCTTTTTTAAGCTGTAGACCCCCCGTATAGCAGAATCTTTGCATGAAACTAAAAAGATTCCTCTATGCATTGTGTCGTTTCCTTTGACTCATCACTTAAGCAGTCTAAGAATATCTGCTATCAAGTACTTACCAGCTTGAAAGAATGATTTTTATATATTTTGCTACACATTTAGAAGAAACCCATTATACATTTTAAAGGCCTTACATTTTTATCTTAAGGAAAAATGTAATTGGGCAGAAGGTTATTTACCGGGTACTTTTAAAAAGACCAAATAATAGCTTTTCAACATATCCTGCGTTAAGCAGCATCAAAGTGAAGCATGAAAATAGTATCTGACAATGACTTAGTAACTATGTGTATCATGATTATAGCATTTTAACGTGTCTGCCTATATTTTAGATTCCATTCACAAAATTGTTCTTAGTAATATTTTTGAGTTTGTATTTATTAAATTTAGCACAAACCTAGTAATTTCATAGTTATCACTTTAAAACTAACAAAATTAATATGAAACTATGTTGGATTTTGAAAGAAATTAAGCAACCAATAATCTAAGTTGACAAAATCAATTTTTTAGTATATGTCTCATTTACAACTGTTAAAAAAAGAGCACTCACTTCACAATTCAAACAACTCACATTCTCACACCTACATGTTTAAAGCAGAGTTTTTCTTGTTCTGAAATAAAAGAGCAATTTACTATGGTAACTTGCAGGGAAGAACATCCTCTGACCTCTTAGCTATAATTGAGTCAAGATTTCACTTGACTATGGAAAATACTCAATTTCAAGAGCCAATCCTTATACATTGGCTTTGGTTGCTTGTAGTTTTGAGAATTCTGCAACTCCAGTCAGACAAGGTAGAAAACGTTTTCTCAATTAGTTATGTTTGCTTTGGAAGCACAAGTGAATAATTAGGCCATATTGCCATATATGTGGCATCTGTGCTTCAAGGTCTTTCTTAAATATAATCATTTTTTAATTTTTAAAATTTCTATTAGTACATATTTGCAGTACATGATTTTAACTGTCTTGGGGAGTTAGTATATGTTCATAGTACATCGTAATTCTCAGCACTATAATTCCTTTTATCCAGTTGAACTATATGAAAAAGTAGTGGCCTACAGTGAGATAAAATTGTTTGTATTTATCAAATAGTGTATTTTTCATTTTTTTTTATCTGGTACAAAACATATGGCACAACAGAAATCTCATCAACTCTTATCAGCATAATGATAAGTAACTTTTGTATTTGAATTTTCCAGTTACAGAGTAATTTCCATAGATGTTGCTTCACATATGTCAACCCTATGAAGTAGGTATTGTGTTCTCCCTATTTATATGTGTTGGCCTAAGACACAAAGAGTTGCAGTAACTTTTCCAAAATTATACCCAGGAGGAAATGCATGCCTCACCTAAGTCACACCAAGAAGTTGTGGAGAATACTCATAGACTCTTAAGTGCAGCACTGATACAGTTTGATTCTGTAATGTCCTGCAGAGGCTCCAGTGTAAAGGCTTTGTCTCCAGCTTGAGACAATTGGAAGGTGGTAGAAACTTTAAGAGGTGGGACTGACTGGAAAGTCCTCAGGTTGTTAAGTCAAGCCCTGGAGGAGATTGTGACCCCAGCTCCTTGCTCTTGCTTTTTTATTTTTTTATTTTATTTTATTTTATTTTATTTTATTTTATTTTATTTTATTTTATTTGTGGTCATTAAATGAATATTTCCCCTTCCTTGTGTTCCTGCCCTAATACTTTTCTTTTGTCATTGGCCTAAGAGTAATGGAGCCAAATGATTACGGACTGGAAGCTTTTATCCTGTGAGACAAAATACCTTTTCTCTTTGTAAGCTGATTATGTCAGGTAAATGATTCACCAGCAAGAAGCTGATCAAGACAGGTGTATAATTTCTCTCATTGTGAGGGCTCTAAAATGAGTATGAGTGTGAGAAAATACATTCTGGACAAGTAGGGGGACAGCTGATATCTAACTGCCTGTTATATGACTCACCTAAGTTAAAGTGCTTATACTTCCACAATTTAAAAAAAAAATCTATGATTTCTACCTCTGTCCTTTTTCTCTGAATTGTTTCCAATTTTGTCATCTTATTATCTCCTACTATCTTTCATTACAACTCAGCTTTATCCTCTTTTGAAAGTCTAACCTGTCCCTTCTCAGAACTCTCCCACAAGTCATCATCCAGGGAGTGTTCTACCACCATCTCACACTTCTTAATGTTCTCCTAGGATAGAAGAAGAAAGAATATTTTAAATTTTGTTATTCAGATTGCTAAAACATTCATTGTCCATATGGGATTTTGTGCACACAAATACACAAAGATGTGCTTGATTCACTAAAAATTCCTATCTTCCTGCTTCTGGAGATAGAGTCTAGAAGTACCCCGCTCCTCTCCTGGGAACTGCTTTCTCCTAGTACATACCTTCAATAAGTTGTTAGGCACGGTATTTTTTCTTTCTTCTTTCTTTTTTGCCTCATTCATTCTGTGTTTCCAGAGATTGGCTGCAAGATTCAGCATACCTAAACTAAGAAGAACCTTTCTTCAGTGTTTTCACTTAAACCTTTAGGTAAAAGAAATACTTTCCAAACCAGTTTTAATGGAAGCTTTTCATTTTATTTTTTTTTTTTAAAGAGAATAGAACAAAACAAAACAAAACAAAACAAAACAGAACAAACAAAGCAAAAGAAAACAGAATAGAGTCAAACATATATCATTTCAAAACAGAACACTGCAAGCTATACAAGTTTTCAAAATATAACAACAGGAGATTAACAATGGTTACCCTAGTTTCTCTTGCTTTCTTCAAAATGGTTGTTCATACATTTACAGACAATAAACTCAAACAAAACAAAGTAATATAAAAACAGATAAAGCAAAACAGCATTACAGGCCTTCAAGTTGGACAACAAGAAACCTGCAACGGCTACCGTAGTGTCTCATTTTTCAAAAGAGCTGTTCCTATCTTCTCACATATTGCCTTCAAATAGTAGGAAAGGGACTTAAACCAATCAAATCAAAGAATAAAAGCACCATTGGATTTCAGAACCATTGCTCCATATTTATCGAGAATTTTGTATCTTATTGAGTCTTTCAGTTTCTTACACTAGGGAGACAATGTGGTGTTTACACATATGTGTTTGGTTTTAATGGAAACATTTTGCAATGTTACTTGGGTACATATGAAATTGAGAAAACGATATTTATTCTACCACTGTTTATTGTTGGAGTAATTATGCTAGGAAATACTATTGGCATGTAAATCACTGCCATTGTAATAATTTACAGTATATATATATCATATATATATATATATGATTTCATTCTATTTTATTCCATTAACAAATTTGATTCTGTACTTTCCTTCATATTACACTTATCAATGCTGTTTAAACTCATGTGAATGTTCTTGAGTCCATACTCAGATATGTGTCTAGTTATTTCCCCTGTACATTGAAGGCAGTGGAAAAGTAATTACATGTTTATTGGATGGGGTACTGTGAACAACTCCTACTTGCTCCTTTCAGACCTTTTGTGCTACTGCTACTCTTACCATAATGTGTAATTAAATAATAGTACACATGTAAAAGCCAAGATTCAAGATATGAAATCTATCCCATCATTAATTTTTCCCTATTAAATTTCTTGAGAATTTATTCCTCTTGGCAAAATAAATAAATAAATAAAACCAGAGGTCACTGTCATCCTGCTTGTTTGCAGATTATTTTTAAATGACCAGAAAAGCAAGGAAGAACATTATTATGAGGCATGCATCAATACTCAGGACATTTAAGTGTCTGTGCTAATACATGGCAAATATAGTGCATGACAGGTAAATGCAAAATAATAAGCTTTCGAGTACAGAATACAAAATTGTAAATATATGCCTAATGGAAAAGGTGCTACATCATACTGATTAGAAACACATTTGAGAAGTTGCTGCAAAATTGTGCCATTTAACCTTTAACCCAACAAGTTTTTGAACTTGCAAGATAGAAATAGTAAAATAATTATATTAGAAACACACTGTAAAATAAAGGGATACACTATTGGCAAAAGAATAAAGAAGTATAAAACGTGTTTTACAAAATTACTTAAATGTCATTGTGTTTTTAAGATTCCTAGACAAAAGATTATCAGAGAAACAAAGATACAATTAAATATTTTCCAGGCCAAAACTATGGAATCTTGAGTAAAACAAATCACACTACAGTAGGGAAAACAATGGATCTAACTTTACTACTAGTTTTTCAGTTTTGGAAATGGCATTAATATATTTAACATATATCTGTTGATTCCAGAAATGAAAGGCCATGCTAACTCCAAGACTTACCAAACCCTTAGCCATAGTACAAATGTGCTGGTCCAAGGATACAGTTGAAAATACTGCAATTGGTATTTAATTTGCATTCAAATAGTTAGAATATAAATTCTATAAGCTTTTGTTTAAAGTATAAAACTAGACACCCTAATATGTTGCCAGAAATGATGAGCAAAAATATTTTAGATTCATGAAAAAATTAAATCTTCCCCAGAAAAAAATGGTTCATTAAACTCCCATTGTAACATCGCATAGTTTCTTTTTTTTTTTTGCTTTCAGAAAAATCATGAGCAATGAACGAATATAATTAAAAGAAAAATTCAGAATTTTGTATCAAAACTAGGATTACTTTCAATTTTCTGAACTATTTTTGGTAATTTCCTGAGGTCCTATTATAATTCTTGTTTTGCCCTTTATCTTCACTTATAAAGAAAAAATACTTCATATTTATCATATCCATGAACCCTTTTGGAACCCTGTTAAGCTGCAGCTTTCCTGTGGGCTAGGGATATAGCTCAATAGGAGGGTGTTTGCCTAGTGTATTTGCAGCCCTGGGTTTGATCGTCAATGCTAAAAATCAAAAGCAAAACCAAAATTAATTAATTACAATTGATCTTTCCTTACTTTCCACAAATAAATGAAATTTTCCTTAGTGTTTCTTCTTTTTTAAAAAGGCATTTTGTTGGAGCCATATTATGCTTGCTCTCATATTACCACAATATGACAATATGGGCATTAATAAGCAGCTATCAAACATAAACTTATAAGCTTGGTGTGAGAAAAGAGTCAAAAGTCTCTAGGTAGTTGAGAAAATAACTTCTACCAATTTTATTTACATTTATTCTGTGGTAATATTTCCAGTGTCACTTTTGTGTAAGGTAATTGATTTTTCAAATGTGCTCCTAGAAATCCACAAAATGGATAATCCCAACTCAGATCATCAAAAGTGGGACAGCTTTCATGTCCTTGGTTTTAAGGGTTATCATGGCTGCCTTGATCCAATGTTTCTTGAGAGGAACACCTGGGGCTTCTTATCTGGCTTGTATACCTGTGAGGTTAGTACATTTGGCGCTTGGGAAATGTCACTGACATAGATAACCTGCACAAATATACTATAATATTTGCAGGTTAGGCCTGAACAAAAAGTCCCAGCACTTGCACTGCATTTCTTCCATTTGTCCTTTAGAATCTGTATATATGGAGCATGGGATGGAGATGCAGGAAGGGCAAATAGGAAGGGATGTGTACAAGGCGTTTTCCTCCCTGTCTCAGACTGAAGTCTCAAAGGGCTGCTCAATGTTGTTTTATGTTTATTATCTCTCTGAACTCCCTAATCCTCCAACCTCTCTATGAGGCAGGTTATACTATTATCCTAAGTGTGTAAATGGGTGAAGTTTGAGAAAATGAATCTTCTGTCTTTGAAAAGCTGTGCTTATCTCTTCATGGCTTTACCAGAATCACCTGGCATTCAGTATAGTCCCAGTAGTGGGCTAACCAGTGCCTTTGGGGAAGAAGAGAAATAGGAAAATTTGATGTATGTGTTGATAGGGAAGACTGTCAAGGAACTTCACTCCAAAGTTATCTCTTCCCCCACAAACACACAACTTTGACTAACTCTCCGGACTGCTCTCTAACCTTAGACTTCAGGGTAGAATAAGAAGTCTCACTGCTCTTTTTCCCAACAATTTTCTTAAAAGGAAATATTATATTTGTTCCCAAAACCTCCAAATAGTTTATAAAGTTAAATAATCAACCTGGTTAGCATCTGTGTCTTCCAAAACTTTATTCCAATTTTGTGTTCAGCTAATGTCCACTGCCTTCAATC
Organism: Cuniculus paca; assembly: GCA_004365215.1. Taxonomy (NCBI): domain Eukaryota; kingdom Metazoa; phylum Chordata; class Mammalia; order Rodentia; family Cuniculidae; genus Cuniculus; species Cuniculus paca. The sequence continues at coordinate 28,962 of RJWT010004483.1, forward strand.
ATTCATTCAGCAGATGTCTTCCCAGCACCTACTGTGCTTTCTGTAATAGTTATAAATTAATTTTGCTGGTACACTTTTTATATACATATTGAACACAGTCATTGTAGGGAATTTGTACCTGTCCCTAAAATCTTGATTCTTTTTCCCCCCATTTTCCTCCCTTCCCTTCAAACTGTAATACTGCAACAAAGGTGTGTTCATAAGACATTTATGTTCTATCAGATAAGGCCACTAATAAGTACACAACAAAATGTAAACTACATGATCTGAATTGGTACACGATTTTATGAAAATGTTGAAGAATGAAGCTAACTCAAAAATAAAAAGTTGAAGAAGGACTTTCAGGAGCTTTGAAGACTGAGGAAAGAGCCTTGGTGGAGGAAAAAAGTATGTGTAGAGGAACAAAGTGGTGGCACGATTATTACCGAAGAAATAACAAATGAATTATCAAGAGAAGAAAAGAGTAGAGGAGAAGACAGAACCCTGATATGAAATATAAGTTTTATCCTAAAAATGGTGGCAAGTCACTGAAGCACTTTAAAGGGTAAATACATTTGGTGCATGTATCTGACAGCAATACAGAGAATGGATTGGAAAAAGGAAACCTTTTACATTAAGGAGTAATTCACACTATGCTAGAATGAAACACCAGAAGTTACCACCACTGAACCTGGATATTATTTTTAAGCTAGAAAAAAAGGTGATTTTCTTGTCTTTTTAAAAACATGACAAATCAATCTTGGTGATTATCAGTTCTAGTTTTGTTTATTATACTTTGTGTCAGAGCTGTCCTTCATGTCAAATATTGGTTCAAAATCAGAATGTGTTCTGGTTCCTGAACCTCTTTGTATCTAATTATAGTGATATTTATATACCAAGAAGAAATATATGTTACCACTGAAAAGAAAATATGGCTTATAATTAGAGATAACCAAATTATATAAAAGAAAAAAATCTCTTGGGAAATTTATTATAAATTGTTATGGTTTGTGATTGGATGTCCCCCCAAAGCCTCATGCAATCATGAGGAGGGTGGGCCTTTCGAAGGCAGCTGAGTCTAGTGCTTGTGATTGGTTCATTGTCTAGTGCTGGGATTACTGGTGTGAGTGTTGCGCCCACCCAGGGGTGGCTAGCTGGCATACAATATAAGTGAAGGAAGGAAGCATGCTCTTCCCCTTTTGCCTTTTTTGCTCTTGTCACTTTTGGTACCTGCTGCCACCATGAATGGCTGCCCCTGCACTGTGTCACCCTACCTTGGAGCCAGGTGATTGGGGACTGAAACCTCCATGAACTGCGAGCTAAATATACCTTTCCTTCTCTAATTTTGGGGGTCAGATATTTTGTCTCAGCAACTAGAGAAAAGTAACCAAGACACAAACTTTATATACATTAACCAGAAATAAATTGCACATTTATTTGCATATTATTTCACAATTTAAGAGAATTTTGTGGTCATAGATAGCAATCTATAAGAATTTGATATAAATGAATATGTTGTTTAATTTGTAACAAAGCTGAGACACTATAAATTTTTTGTTACTTGCTTTCTAGGTTAAAATTTATCATTTATAAATCTAGATATAGATTATACACATGGTCTGAGATCAAGTTTATTGAAGCAATGTCTGGTATCTTGTTCTATCTACAACTTAGAATTAATATTTAGAAAGATTAAACAATTTCCTAAGAGTAAAACAGCAAAGAAATGATAGACTCAACTCTATAGTCTATATGCTTTCTTTCACATGTAACACATTATTTGTAAAGTGTTTTTTGTATTCCATACAATGTTTGCATAGATAGTTTCTTATTTGATCCACTTTATAGATGGTAAAACTGAGTAGAACAGCTATGAACCTTTTACTCATTTGGATACAGCTCTATAGCTAGGCAGTCTCAGGCACATATAGGAACTTCATCTCAGACTATAGATGTTGATTCCTTTACCCTATGTCTCTGAAATATACTCTGTAGAAAATAAAAATGGGAAATTAAGTGAAAGTATGCTAAAAACATTTTTATTTCTTTCACTTTGTGATTCATTCCCCTTTCCCTTTTTGATGGTACTGGTGATTGAAACTAGGGACTTCACCGAGCTACTTCCTCAGCCCCCCTTTTTAAATATTTCATTCTATTCTATTCTATTCTATTCTATTCTATTCTATTCTATTCTATTTATTCTATTTTGTGTTTCGAGACAGGGTATCACTAAGTTGTTAAATTGCCCTGGCTGGGCTCCAACTTGTAATCTTTCTGCCTCAGCCTCCCAGAATACTGAAAATACAGATATATGCTACAATGTCTGGCTCCTGGGTTTATTATAGAGACTTGTTCCCTACATAAAAGCTTCTTTCTACAAATAGTTGATGCAGATCCCTTAAAATATTTCAGAAAAATGTTAAAAAATCAAATACAAAATTTGCAGAGCAGTTCTCAGTATTCTTGTTTTATAAGAACAATTAGAGCTCCATATACATATGTGAATTCACATATATACAGACTTGTATGCACATATCATGCATACATTTTGTTATTCCTACCAAAAATAAAGAGATACAAAAAAATGAAGATTCTCATTAGTATTATTAGTTAATTTTATACTGCAAACATAAGTAATACAAAATTCGGAGATAAAAGTCTTAGTTTTTCTGTTCTTTTTTTTTCCTAAAGATGAAACAACTTTAATAAACTACTTGATAGTTTTGAATGACTTTCTAGTGAGCATTAATGGGAAACATGCATGCCTAATTGAAATTATAATTGGGAAACAACAACTGTAGCTTACTAGAGGGATTGACTAGTCCTCCTCAGTAGCTTCGTAATTTTATAAAACATTGAAAATATTAAAAATAAATTGGAGATGCTTGAGCTGTAGTGTTCTGTCTCTTATTAATTTGTTACATTATGCTAGTCTTCTCTTGCTTATCTATCAAAAGTAGATGATAGTTTCTTTCCACTCTATCTTGTGAGTTGTTTTGATAAATTATGTGATGTATGTAAAGCATGTTTCAAAACTATTCAGTGTCTCTGCATACATTGTTATTACTGTGGTTGCTAATTTAGACTGAATTACTTCATGCTCAAAGTGAGTTTTCATCACACTGATAATGAACATGACTCAAGAGTGTAGATACCATGATTTTGCCATAAATGTCTTTTATTTGGTCTTCATTTTTTCTCATCCCTATCCACTTGTTCTTAAGTGTCATGAAAGACTAGAGTTTCCTGACCCTTTCATTCCTAGTCAATAGAACTCTTCTTGATTCACTATTGAGGAATGAACCCATGATCTATCTATAAAATTACTCTCCATCTTTTTGTTCTCTTTTCTTTCTAGACTACCAATCCAGCACACTCCTAGTGCTGAATCAGGACAATGATCCATCTCAGATAAACATCACTTTGTCCATAGTTACAGAGATTGATGAAACCAGCAAATCGTAACTTCTAATCTAAATGGTTTGTTGAATGAATCAAGATCATTTTCAAACTATGAAGTTGATTGAAGCTCATTTTATGGCCACACTGTACTGTATTAGTCGCTTATAAAATGTATCACAAGATGAATCACAGAGTTACAGAATTATTACAGAATACATATCTGCTAATACTAAAGTATCTTTTCAAAAGTGACCCTGTTCATGTGTCTCAAATTCCTGCTACCAATCCTGTTCTTCATGCTCCTTTCGCAAAAATTCCTCCTGTTTCCTGGTTTTTTCCCAGCTTCTGTCCCTTTGGTTTCATACTTCTTTCTCTCTCTGCCTAATTCTACTGCATAACTATTGAACATATTTTCTGCTTAGCAAGACAGTGGATTGGCCCAATATCCAGAAGCCTGATATTCCATACCTGATTAAGACTGTGGACTTCGCAGAGATTGGAACAGCAAGAATCAGCCTTCCAGGGAAGGATGACTGAGTAAATTATTAAAATTATTTGTTTTATCTGCATCACCTGTAAAACAGAAGTCACTAGAAACTGAGAAAAGATTTAAAGAAATCTCCTAAAATGCTGTTTTTCATAGACAATCTGCAGCAGAATCATGTTGGCTATTTTTAAGTGCTCTTTCTTAGATCCTACCCAACCAATGACTTGTTGTGTGACAGAAGCATTTGGATACTTTTCTCAGGTGAAATTTTGCCCTGTTGGAGAAGCTATGCTCTAAAGGCACAGATGTGTAATAGTGGCAGGATGTGTATGTGCTTCAAGGAAGCCAAGTGGGTTATGTGAGTGTACGATGAGGGAGGGTCTTGTCTTGCATGAAAGAGGTCAAATTATTCAGCTTTCAGATGTTGTTTCT
>RJWT010004484.1:0-33268 GCA_004365215.1 Cuniculus paca
AAAATAACTCTATTCCCACCTAATATCATTATTGTAAAGCCCATAACTCATTTAACTACGAGGTTAAATAGTTACAGTTGGATGCTTTTTTTATTTTAAAAAGCAAAACAGAAAAAAAGATAGAAATGATACAGAATTACAAAAAAATAGTAGGAAATTAACACTAGTTAATATATTGCATATTGTTATTTTAGAAATAGTTGTTCAGGTTACAATATCTAGGCATAAAAAATGATCAAACAATGAAATCACAAACTGTTCTTTTCAGTGAACTAACAGAGATTAGTAGCATAGTTATCTATCTTGCATACATATACATACATACATTTATATATGTATCCCTACATACATATAATCTTTTCCTTTCTTCCTTTTCTCCTTTCATCTATGAAAGGAAAAAAAGTGCCCAAATGGAGACTTCTATATCTACCTCATATTAAATGAGAGAACAAGCACACAAAATCATTAAGACTGTAGGATATTTGAATAGCTAAATATTAATTGACATTCAAGAAACAAAGCATAAAATCATTGTAGAACAGGGTCTTTTCTTGTATTCTTGGAACATTCTTCAAAATAGATCAAGTCCCTGAAAAATTTCAAAGGTACGAGAAAATATACAATATGGTTTCTAACCTTAATGGAATTGTGAGAAAATCAGCAACCAAAAGATGACTAGAAATGTTGGTTTTTATGAGGAGACAGGTCCCAAAAAACATGGTGTGGCAGATGGAAAGAAAACAAGAGAGAGACAAAGTTATGGGGTTGGGGGCTACAGTCTCTAGGACTGAAGCTTTCATTACAATTTTCTCTGACCTTTTATTAGAGTCTTTTCTTTGCAAAGAGCAGAAGCTGGATGTTGTACTGGGTTCAAGATAAAACCAAGGAGCCAGAGGCGCCAAATAGAATTTAAGAGTTTTTTATTAGCCAGCTGGCCTCCAGACAGCAGGACCATGCAGAAAACCACTGTGCTGTCCCAAGTGAAGGGAGGGCTAGGTATTTATGTACCACAACCATACCCTGTTGACAGTGGTTACAATTAAACATGCATCTATGACATCCTGGTTGCCATCCCTGTTGACAATGGTGACAATTACACGTACATCTATAACATCCTGGTTGGCATACCTGCTGGGGCACATTGTACGGAACAGGCCTGAGAATCCGAAACTAAGTTACATTCTCAAGGGGGATAGCCTCACAAGCAAGGGGGTAGGGAGGTACAGACAGGGTTCAGTAATTTTTCTGTTATGTTGGCCTGCAACAGATGTGGGAAGAACAAAGTATAGAAGGTGAAAGCTTATTATTTAACTATGCCAGGGACCACATTTAGCTATACCTGGCCTTCATGACTACCATTCCTTTGGACACTTCATAGCAAAGCACCTTGTGTTGTCACAGCAGCATTCCACTGACAGTCAAGGTCCTACATTCATTTTCTTTAGCACAATGCATTGGTAAGACTTCCTCCTGTACATGCATACAGCCTAATACAGAAAAAAGTCTCTGGGATAGCCTCAGATTAAACTTGTTTAAGTTCACGTATGAGCCACATGGAAAAATCAAACATATTTAGAAACTAAGAAATATCTGATTAACACATCAGCCAAAGAAAAGTTTTCAATGGACAGTAGAAATATTTGAAGTAAACTGTGATTAAAAAATATATCTGAGTTAGATAAGGAAATGCTAAAAAGAAAACAAGCAAGATTAACTTTCGTGCATGAGTGTTGGGGACACTAGGGGTTGAACTCTCCAGTTAATTTAATTTAATTTTATCATTTTATTTTTGAGACAGATTTTCCCTAGGTTGCCAAGTTACCCAGGCTAGGCTCAAACTCACCACCTCCTGCCTCAGCCTACCAGAGTGCAGGGATTACAGTTGTGTGCTACCATGCCCAGTTTATTTATTTTAACAGAAGAATTTAAAAATAGTGGCTACAAAATCCTACTCAAGAAGATAGAAAAGATTTGGAAACTTAGAAAAATTGATTATTTCCTTGAGAAACACAGTTTTTGAAACTTAAAATGAGAGATAATAGGAAAATCTAAGACATCTTCTATCTCTGAATGAAATTAAATTCACAACTGAAATCTCACAAAAAGCAAACTCCAACCCCAGACAGTTTCAGTAATAAAGTCTTTCAAATATTTGTGAGGAAAAAATAATCTCACATGAATGCTTTTAGATAGTAGAATAACTAAGATTTTGCAACTCATTTATGACTTGCACCTATGCTGGTTGTTCAAAATAATTTTAAAAAAAAATCAGTACTCTTCAATGGAATCCTCATAGGAACCATAATCTGCACAACTTAACACTCACAATGACTGAGATCAAATCCTAAATCACTATTTAAAAATCAAAACCTCAAACAGGTAAAGGTGACTGCCATAGACTAAACACTGTGTCATCCTCCCTCCACTCTGTGTGTTGAAACTAACACGAGATGTGACTGTATAGAGATGTGACCTTTGGGAGGTAATTAGGTTTATTAGTGCCTTCATGAGAAAAGAGCTTCCTGGTACCCTACTCTGTGCACTGAGGAATGGTCATGTGCAAGCCAGGGAGGAGCCCTCGATTAGAATCTGAATCATCTGGCATGTTGAACTTGGATTTCTCAGTCTCCAGAAATGTGAGAAGTAAATTTGTGTTGTTTAATCGCATTATGTTAGTCAAACTGAGCTGATTAATGCAGCGATCAACTACAAAAGGAAATGCAGGCCAGTGAATGTTAACTGTGAGAATGAAGCTAATGCTGAACTATGAAATATAAACTTTATTATTTTTTTTGTTTTAAAGAGAATAAAACCAAGCAAAATAAAACAGAATAAAGCCAATCAAAACAAACCAGTATAAGTGACACAGGACTTCTAGACAATAGGAAATCAACAATGGTCACAACCATGCCTCTTGTTGTCTTCAAAATAGCTGCTCATACCTTCAGACATAGTAAAATCAAACAAAACAGGACAGAACAGAACCACCAAAAACAAAACAATGAATGCAGTAAAGAACTTCAAAACAAGATAACAGTAAATCCAAAATGGCTACTGTAATATATCTTGTTATCTTTGAAATAGCTGCCCATGCCACTGGACAAAACAAAATCAAACAAAACAAAACAGAATAAAACCCAATCCAACAAAACAATGAAAATGCTACTGGACTTCAAAACAAGATAATAGGGAATTAAGAATTGTTACCACTTTCAGAAGGAGATTCCCCATAGATGCTCCATTGAGAATTGTTATCCTTTGAATAGATGATCAGACTACCAGCTTTAGGCCTGCAAAGTCAGTGAAACACTAAACACTACAAGCATTAAATTGTATTTTACCTCAATAGTTATCATCACAACCTGTGTTTCTCCAGATCAGCCAGTTGCTTACAGAGAGGTAGGGGTAGTCGGGGTTGACTCTTCTTGTTTCCCAGCCCACATGCAGGAAGGGATGTGGCTCTTCCCTCAGTGGCTCACACATGGAGCCAATTTGCAGGCATGGCTTGCTTCTTGTTGACTTCTTGTTCTCATCCCACACAGTCTGCGAATGGTGCTGACTCATGGGAAAAGGCTGACATCTGGCTGTCTCCTCAGCAGCCTGCACTGAAATACAAACTTTAAGCAACTATTCTACATATGCTCTATGAAGTACAGAAAAATAAACTCTATTATTATAAATGATCTCAGTAAGCAAACTCCAAGCACAGGTAGTTTCAATAGTAGATTCTCTATTTCTAGGAAAAGAATCACAAATTTTTTAAAAAATTATTTTATTTTACTAGTACATATTTGCAATACATGAAGTTTACTTTCATTTTAGGGAGTAGATACATGTATAGAACACATCTTGATTCCTTTTTAATTCTCCTTCCCCTCCCCACTCACCTCCCTCTCTCTTTAGCTCCCCTTACTGATTTTTATCATTTTTGTTACTGTTACTAGTTTTTTCATATTGTTACAACATATGTTTACATTCCTTGTGGGTATTTGGTACATGTATATGGCACTTCCCTTTTTTCTTGCCTACCCTAACCCACAGTCTTCTGATTCTCTTCCTGTTTGCAGAAGATCTAGCTCTGTTTCCTTTTATCAGTCCTTTATTTTGATTTTTATTTACACTTTACCATGCTCAAATGAGAGTTATCTTACAGCATTCAAGCTTGTATGACTGATTTATTTCACTTAACATCATGTTTCCTAGGTGTATCCTACAAATGTCTTAATTTATCTTTCTTTATCACTAAGTAGTGTTCTTTTGTTTACAGATACCACATTTCATAGCTGCTATGAATTGTGCTGCTATAAACATAGGTATGCATGCATCACTGTAATATGATGTTTTTAACTCTTTGGAGAAGATACCTAGAAGGGGAAGAGCTGGAGCAAATGGAATTTTAATTCTTTGGGAAATCTCTATAATGATTTTCATAGTGGGTTTCACAGCACAGGGCAGCATAGGTGACAACTGAAATACCGACCTGGTCAAAAACAAGATCAACCTGCAGGAAGAAGTTTGCACTCCAAGACTGCAGTGTTACTGGACTGTAAAGACTGGGTGAGAAACAGCCTTGGGAGATAGATGTGAAGAGTGTGCGACCTAAACAAGGATCTCCTGGATCCCCTGGGTGGCCTGGGCTCAAGTCAGGAGGATCATGGGGCTTGTATTCTGTGGAGGAAGGCCAGGTTTAGTGAGTAGAGTCTTAAAAGGGGATGTGCTTGAAGGAACAGGCATTTAGTCCAGTAATATGCTTAAGTTCTTGCACTGCTGCCTACATCCAGCTGAAATGAGTGGTCTGGCTTACTCCAGATCAATGTTTGTGTGGTTTAACTGTCTTCGCTAAAATCATAGACTTCCTTTTTCTGAGTAAGGGCAACTCATAAGTGGTTCTTAGGCTTTGTCAGTATACAATTGATATTCAATGTAGAGATTCACCGACTTTATAGTAAGTCCCTGATTTATGAACAGAATCCATTTTGGGAGAATGTTTGGAAGTTTGATTCTTGTGTAAGTCTGACAAAATGAGTCTTACACACCTTTGATACAAATATACAGTGTGTATTGCTTTGAATTCCTAGCAGTCCCCTCCACACCATTACTGCTTTTTGTCTTGCTTCTGGACATCTGAACTCTGAACACTGTACTACTGTGCACTATCTCACTGTACAGTAAGTACATAGCATCACAACTGTGACAATGTCCAGCAGGAATATGAGCTGCTTCCATGATATGTTTGCATCTACAAATGTTCATAAAGAGGTCCATTCATATATGTCAAAGTTCACAACTTGAAAGTGCTGTACTACCATAGGCAAGGTGACATAACAATTGCTGTCAATTGTATTTTTCTCTATGCCAAAGTCTGGATTGCTTGGGAGTCATAAACAATATGTGGCTCACTCCTGAAGAATGGGTCACTGGGCCAAGGAAGCCACAAACCCTGCAAATGCAAATGCAAATGCAAATGCAAATGCAAATGCAAAAAACAAAACAAAACAAAACCTGAAAAGGCAAAACAAAAAAATGACTCTAAAAACTGCCAAGTCCCAAAAACTGCATAAGCTAAATAGCAGAAAGGGCTGAGAGGTTATCAGTGGAGGCAAAACAGTTCAGTAAGATAGTTGGCAAATTTAAAGAAGATATACCTAATCAGATAATGATGTTAATAAAACAAATGATTAGTGAATCTAGAGAAGACACCAGTAGCCAGTAGAGCTAAAGAAAGAGATGCAAAATGTTATTGTCCAGCATAAAAAAGAATCAGAGTCCATGAAAAGTTCCAAAGGGAAATCCAGGAGGTAAATATGATTGAAAGTGTGGGCAGTGGAAGTGACCAATATGAAGATGGAGGATCAGATCTAGAGAATAGGGCTGGGGTTAAAGATAAATTATGAGAGATACTGTAGAAACAAGAGAGCATGACAAATAGATCCAACACCTGTTAGCTGTCTCAGAGACAACTAATGTAAGAGTAATTTGAATTAATTAAAAAACCAGAAGACAACACAAAGGACATTTTAAAAACCTGTTTACTGAAAGAAGTAATAGTAGAAAACCTTCTAGACATGGAAAAATTATTTAACATACTGATATGTGAGGCATAATCCATGTGAAGAATCACATCAGAAAAACATAACAAGCCCAAACAAGTACCCTAACGATTCATCTCAAAATCTTAGAAAAACAATCCAAATCCTCAGTTTATATAAGAAAGGAAATTATAAATATCAGAGCAAAATATGATGAAATAGAGATAAAAAATAATACAAAGAATGAATGAATCACAGAGCTGGCTCTTCAAAAGAATGAACAAGGTAGACAAATGCTTAACAAATCTTATCCAAAAAATGAAAGGAAGAACATAAATTAATGCAATTATAAATAAAAAAGATGAAATCACACTTTGACACCATCAAAATCCTGAAAATTATTGGTAACTACTTCACAAACCTGTATGAAAAATTGAAGAACTCAAAAGAAGTGCAAAGATACATGGATACACATGAATTACCAAAACTAAACAAAGAAGACTTAAAAATCTTGAACAATTCAATAACAGGCAATAAAATTAAAGCAAAAATAGAAAAACTACCAACTAAGAAAAATGCAGGGCATGGTGGAGTTACAGCTGAATTCAGGGAAGATCTAACACCAAAGTTTTTAATGAAATTGAGAGACAAAAAGTATTTCTAAAATCATACTCAGAAACTAACATTATACTTATGCCAAAACCAGACAAGAATCCAACAGCAACAACAAAAAAGGACTACATGCCAATCTCCCTAATGAACATAGATGCAAAATATCTTTAATAAGATACTGGCAAACAGAATGTAACAAATTGTAGAAAAGATCATATACCATGACTTCATCCCAAGAATGCAAGGATGGCTTAACATACACAAGTCAATAAACTTAATTTATCACACTAAGCAAGGGCAAAAGTCACATGATCCTCCCAATAGACCCGAAAAAGCCTTTAACAAAGTCCAACATCTATTTATGATAAAAATTCCTGAAGAAAATAGGTATAGAAGGTCCTTATCTCAATCTAATAACAGTTATTTTTGACCAATCTACTGCCAACATCACATTAAATGGGAAAAAACTGAAAACTTTTCCTCTAAAATCAGGAATAAGGCAAGGATGGCCATTATCATAACTTTCATTCAACATAGTTGTCAAAACATTAGCCAGAACCATCAGGCATGAGAAAGAAATAGGAGGTACCCATGTAGGGAAGAATCAAGTCAACATACACCATTATTTGCAGATGACATGATCTTCTACTTACAGGTGTCCTAGGATTAATTAATACCCAAATGCAGCAATGTAATGGGATACAAAATAAAAATTAATAGAATTCCTACATACTAATAATTAACTTACCAAAACAGAAATTAAGTAAACAATACTATATTCAAAATAGCATAAAATATTAAATACCTAGATATTAACCTAACAAGGAAATGAAAGACTTCTACAATGAAAATTATATCATTCTGAAAAAGGTAATGAAGGACAACATCAGAAAATGGAAAAATATCCTCTATTTCTGGATAGGCAGAAGCAAAATAATCAAATGGCTATCCTTGCAAAATTATTATACAGATTTAATACATTCCCAATAAAAATGTCAACAGCGTTCCTTACAGAACTAGAGAAAACAACACTAAAATTCACGTGAAACCAGAAGAGACCAACAACAGTAAAAGCAATCCTGGGTAATAAAAACAAAGCAGGAGGCATAATCACCCAGACTTGAAGTTATGCTATAGAGCTACAGTGATTGAAATAGCATGATATAGGAACAAAAACATATAATGGATAGAATAGAAAAAGATGGAGAAACAAACCCAGGCACATACAGCTATTCAATCTTTGATAAAGGAACCAAAAACATATACTGAAGGAATATAGTCTCTCTAATAAATGGTGCTGGGAAAATTGTATATACACATGCAGAAGATTGAGGTTAGATGCATATATCTCACAATGTACTAAATTAAAATCAAAATGGGTCAAAGATCTAAAACACACTTAATGTGCTGGGAGATAAAATAGATACAACTCTTGAAGAAATAGGCAAAGGAAAAGAGCTTCTACACAGAACCCCAATTGATTAAGAAAAAACAGCAAGAATCAACAAATGACATCATATCAATTAAAAGGATTCCGCACCACAGAGGAAGCAACCAATAAAGTAAAGAGACAAATTATATAACAGGAAAAAAGTTTTCAGCTATTCTTTAGACAGAGGGCTAACATCTAGAGTATATAAAGAACTCAAACATATTAGACTTTCCAAAAATAAAAGACTCAACCAAAAAATGGGTAACTGAAATGAATAGACATTTCTTAGAAGTACAAATGGAAAAGTGTTAAACATCCTGGCCATTAGAGAAATGCAAATTAAAAGATATCATCTTACCCCAGAAAAAATGGCCATCATCAAAAAATCTAGTGATCATGAATATCAGCAATAATGTAGGGAAAAAAGAACTGTTTTACAACACTGTGGGAATATAAACTAGTACAACCACTATGAAAATCAGTGTGGAGATTCCTCAAAAAACTATAAAATAGAAATTGATTTGACCCAGCTATCCCCCGCTAGATATGTTCCCCATTTTATAGAGACCCTTGCGTATCCATGTTTATAACAGCACAATTTTTAATAGCTAAATCTGGGAAGCAGCATATATGCCCATCAAGAGATGAATGGATAAGGAAAATGTGGTGTTTGTTCACAATGGAGTACTGCTCTGCCATAAATAAAGATAAATTTGGGGCATTTGTACATAAACGAATGCAACTTGAGAACATAATGTTAAGTAAAATAACACACAAGCTTAAATATTGTATGGCTTCTCTTATATGAGAAATTCAAATTTATAGATAGACAGATGATAGATAGGTAGATGGATAGATAGATATAAAAGTAAAGGGCACAATAGAAGGTAGATGAATAAGAAGTAAGCAGAAGTTCAAGTAATTCTTTAAATCACCGATTCTGCTGTTTCAAAAATTATTTAATATATGCTAACTCATTTCATTTATACAATTAGATTCACTAAGTTCTTTCAAAAGAAAATTTGGTGCTATTATCTGTTTCTTCTTTGTGAGACAGGCTCTTTCCTGTCTCTGAGTAGCTACTAGGAAGATAATGATACACAATGTATTAACTATTGTTATTCTCATTTTGTTACAAAATTTTGTTTTATATTTTTCATAAAATATTTATTTTAGGCCAAGAGTGGTGGTACATGCCTGTTATCTCAGCACTTGGGAGGCTAAGGCAGGAGAATTGCTGCTAGTTCAAGGCCAATCTGGACTACATAGTGAGTTCAGGACTAATCTGAACTGCACAGTGAGGCCCTGTCTCAAAACAAAACATTTATTTCAAACATAAAAAAGCAGAAGAAAAGACAAAATCAAATAAGTGATTGCTATAAGCAGCAATATAAATGAATCTCAAATTCATTACACTGAGTGAAAGAAGCCATACAAAACGTTCTTGTTTGTATAGCACACAGTACAATTCCACTTGTACACTATTATAAAAAATGAAAATGAATTTATAGTTAAAGAAAGAAAATCTACAATTACCTAGGAATACAGATAAAGGAAGGATAACTTACTGTGAGCATAAGGAAAATTTGGATATTACACAAGTGTTTGCCATCTGGGTTTTTGTAGTACACCCATAGGAATTAATATATATATCAAATGTGCTCTAGTTATACAGTTTAAAAATGTTTAGTTTACTGTCTTTCATTTTTTACCTTAATAAATTGGAGTATATAAGAAAAATTCAATGGAAAAGGAATTCGTCTATGTAATTTACCACAGTAAGAGAATAAAAAAGTAATAAGCACATAAGGCATGGTCATGGTCATGCATACCTACAGTTCTCAGAAGACTGGCAGGAGGGTGGCTGCAAGTTTGAGGCCTGCATGGACAACATGAATTCAAAGTCAACAAGGACTATATAGCAAAAACCTGTCTCAAAACAAACAAATAAACAGCCATAGGATAATGTGGTTATGTTAGTAGTTATATTTTTTAAAAAATTGATCAAATTAAGCGCAGCTCATCATGAAAATTTTCAGTGAGCTAAACTGAGATGTGTGAGCAAGTAAATTTCCCAGGAAACAGATTTAATGATAGACAGTCTCTCTTCAATATTGGTGAGAGACTTCTTGTAAGAACCCCCCAGAATACCAAAATTCTCAGGTGCTCAAGCTCCTTATATAAAATGACATAATATTTGCATATAAACAATTCTCCCATGTAGGTTATCACTAGATTACTCATAATGTGCAATGTAGTGTAAATACTGTGTAAATAAGTGTTTAAGGAATGATGAGAAAAAATTCTGTACATGATCAGTAAGACAAATTTTTGTGAATATTTTTAATCTGCAGTTGATTAAACCCACAGATGTGGAAGGCAAATATAGGAGACCCCATTCAACACACCCAAAAAATCCCATTTTATAATTTGCTGTCTTAAACCACTCCTTATACCAAGTGTAAAAGAGACAGAGAGAATGTAATCAGAAAAGTTATGAGGTCAGTATCTTCAGGGGAAGAATGAAGATTGAAGGCTTAGGCAGGTGGAGACTCTGATGTACTGAACAGCCTCCAAAACTGTGACTCTGTTGAATCCATGGGAAACAAAGGATAGGTGACTGTCCAGAACTGTTCCAAATCGTAATGAGAAGGTTGGGTCTGTAAACCCCCCATTCACTGACTTGTCACTGGTTGTGGGTTGCCCCATAAGAAGGTCTGTGAGTTAACTGAAGTGATTCCCTTCAGTTGAGAGGAAAGACCTGAGAAGGATTCAGATGAGAGCTCTTGACAACCAAGACATCCCACAGCTATGACAATGTGTGTTTCTTTTGGGCACAAAGGTCCTTGGAAGGGAGACCTGATCCACATGATGACATCAACTACAGAAAGAAACAAATTTCTACAGAAATGATAAATTTCTACAGAAATGATGACATCAACTACAGAAACAAACAAAATGTATACATACATTTAATGCCATTTTTTTTGCTTTTTTTATTTTAAAGAGAATAAAACAAAACAAAACAAAACAGAAAAAAGCAAACCAGAACAGAACAATAGCACAGGACCATTCTTAAGAGAATTGGAGCCCAATGGAAGTGTGAAAGACCTCAATCAGAAGAGGGAAGTGGAAACACTTTCTCCCTAAGCCCCAGTTTGCAGTATGGGATGGATGGCTCAAACTTGCAAAACACAGTGAATACCAAGTGACCTCAGAGGTCTCCATGGAGAGATACACCAGTGGAATGGAGCAGTGGATGCTGAGCGTGTAATGGCTGCTCTGTAATTCCACTCCAATCTGGTTCAAGTGTCCCCTGAAGAGGGAAACTGACCAGTTGTGATTTTAGAAATGGACCAACTGAACTCAGGATTCAGAGAAGCTGTGGCTTGGTTCCATCTAGCAGCTTCAGGGTGAAGGGCAGCCCTGGGAGATACCCAGCATCAGGGAGCTAAGTTCAAGTTGGCAGAAAGCATCCAGAGTGTTGCAAACTGAACAATTTGGTCCCAGTCTCACAGCCCAAAACTAGAACCAGCCTGAATTTCAGTGGAGCTGGGCTGCAAGCTTGGTGGGATTAACCAACATCCACCATAATTCTACTGCTGACTTGCAGGAACCAATCAACATGAATCTGGGCAATGTCTGCCTCTTTGCCTACCAGTGACAGCAGAGACATGTCCTGAATGGACATATTTTTTTCTCTTCTTCCTTTCTTTTTTTTCTTGATTGTTCTTCTTTTTATATAAGTGTGAACATTTTTTCTAGTTTTTTTGTTTTTCTTGTTTTGTTTTGTTCTGTTCTTATTTCTGTTTCTTCCCTCTTTCACTCCCTCCTGTTATCTTCAACAGTTTCCCAAAGCTTTATTAATCTTTCTATGTCCTTTATCCTTTCTTCTAATCTTTCTCTATTTCTATTTCTCTATTTCTTCCCTACCCCCTTTTAAATTTTTGCCCTGAGGGTAAAATCACCATATTGAGGGGATATTAACTATATACAATTTTCTGGTTTGTTTTAGACTTTGGTATACACCTACAAATTATGTTCATATGGTCAAAGGTGGCAAATTAATAGTTACCATGGTTTATCATTTTAATGACTGTGCTTGATGCTATTGCTATTATTGATCATACTGCCTTAGCGAAGGTGACAGTGTTGTTCCAATCAGTTGTTCTTCTTAGTATGCCAGGACTGAGATTGCCTCAGGGTCATAAACAGTAATATAGGCCAATACCAAAGAACCAGAGGATACGTCAAATTGGCAGAAACTTCTCAGCTTCAATAAATTGAAAATGTAGGATTTTGCAATAGACTCAAAACCTAAAAGCCAGATAAACTTGGAAAACTCTGAGAAGTAGTCATTTCATAAGAGTTCTCAATACTAACAATAAAGCTACTATCATAAGCAATTTACAAGCATTGACACAGGAATTAAATTAAAAAAGAGAGAGAGAGACTCCAGCAGCCATTGGGGATGCTTCCTGTTCCAGGTGACCAGCATGGGCTAGGAAAAGGAAACCATTGGATACCCATAGCCAGCACTGGCCAGGAGAACCAAACAGTTGTGCTCCAGAGAGATTGTAGCCAATACAGGAAGTGCCTGGGACCCCACTGTCGGCTTGTTTGGAAGAACCCAGGAAAATGTCAAGACAAAGAAGCAAAAGGCAGTCTCTGGCATCCAATACAAGCCCAACAAGTCCAGGAGATGTAAGCATGGAAGAGATTGTGAGTCACACACCTGAAGTTTCTGAAGTGATAGCAACTGAAGTAAAGAGACAACTTCATAAGATTATAAAAGAAATTAGAACAGAAATACTATCTCAGGTAAAAGAAATGAAAAATGTAATAAAAGAGATGCTAAGCATCTCTAAAGAAGATGTAGATTAAAAAAATAGAGGAGCATAGGAAAATGAAGGAAACCATGAATGAACAATATAAGAGAGATTTACAATGCATGAAACAGAATCAAAGAGATATCCAGGAAATTAAAAACTCCATTGAAATCTGGCAAAACTGCTTGAAAGAAACTAAAGATAGAATTTCAGGCCTTGAAGACAGGTGTGCAGCCTGTGATCATGAAAGGAAAGATCTCTTAAAAATAATAAGGAACCAGGAAATAACAGTTCAATGACTGCAAGATGATGCAAAGCAAAATAATTTGAGAATAATAGGTGTCAGTGAAAAAGTGGTGGTCAACACAAATGAAATTAAAATTGTACTTACAGAAGCAGTAGCAGAAAACTTCACAAATGTGGGAAAAGGACATAATATTCAGATAAGTGAGGCATATAGAACTCCAGCTAGCCATAATCAAAATAAATTTATACCTAGACATGTAATAAACAAGATTCCAGCAATTCAACACAAGAACAGAATATTAAAGACTGTTAGAGAAAAGAAACAGATCACCTATAAAGGAAAACCCATCTGAATCACGGCAAACTTCTCAACACAAACCATGAAGTCAAGAAGAGCTTGGAGTGAAGTAGTTCAAGTGCTAAAAGAAAACAACTTCCAACCCAGATTGATGTACCCTGCAAAATTATGCTTCAAAATTAATGGAGAAACAAGATACTTCCATGACAAAGAACAACTCAAGGAATTCATGACCACCAAACCAACCCCTACAAAGAATACTGAAGGACATTCTAGAGAGAGAGATTTAAAAAAAGACTATGGTTGCAGGAACAGTGGCAGATGGGGGTCACCAAGTGGGGCAGACAATTGAATGGAGGGAAAAAGTAGGTAGCCAACAGCAGGAAAATAGCATGGCAGAGATGATCCAGTGCATGTTGGCCATAGCCATTAATGTAGATTGCCTCAATTCACCAATAAAAAGAAACACACACAGAGTGGATCAGGAGACAAGATCCATCAATATGCTTTGAGAAACACATTTAACTCAAAAGGAAATTCATAGACTAAAAATCAAAGGAGAGAAAACAATTGTTTATGTGACTGGAAACCAGGAAAAAAGTAGGAACAGCTTGCCCATCAACTGCAGAATGGATAAGAAAGATATAGCATTTCTATACAATGGAAAGCTACTCAGCTATAAAAAAAGATAAACTCGAGCCTCTTGTAGGGAAATGGATAAAACTTGAGATCATGCACAAGGGTGAAATGGTTCAGAGTCATATAGGTGAACATCATGTTGTCTCCCTAGTATAAAAAACTAAAGGAGTTAGTGAAATCCAAAATGCACAATAGATATTGTGAAAGTGAAAGGGGAGGAGATGTCTACAGGGGGAAGGAAGTGGCCATTGTTAATCTATTATCCTGTTTTGAAACCCTGTATTGTTTTCATTGTTCTGTTTAGTTTGGTTTTATTCTGTTCTGTTTTGCTTTGTTTGATTTTATTATATTTGATGGCACAGACAGCTATTTCAAAAATAAAATGTATTATAGTAGCCATTATTGATTTCCTATTATCTTGTTTTGAATCCCTGTATCACTTTACTTGTTTTCTTTTGATTGATTTTATTCTATTTTGTTTTGTTTGATTTTATTATGTCTGATGGTCTGAACAGCTACTTTGAAGATAATAAGATGCATTATAGTAACCATTGTTGTATTCCAACTGCCTTGTTTTGAAGTACTGTATTACTTTCATTGTTTTGTTCTGATTGTTTTTATTCTGCCCTGTTTATTTTATTATGCTTGATGGTATGGGCAATTGTTTTGACGATAATAAGAGACATTATGGTAGCCATTACTGATTTCCTTTTATCTTGTTCTGAAGTCTCGTATCATGTTCATTGTTTTGTTTTGATTGATTCTATTCTGTTTTACTTCTTTTGGTTTTATTCTCTTTAAAATAAAAAAGACAGAGAAGACATTGAAGCAAGATGCAACCCCAGACTTCAAACTCACCAAAACCCAAGGTGCAATAAGGTAGATACTATAGTCAGGGTTTACAAGGGAAACAATACAGAACACATAATTTATAGGATTATTTGTAATAGTCACCCAAGAGTGAAATACAAAAAGAGTGCAGGAAATTTGTCCACACGCTAAGACTCGAAGGATTCAGCTGAAGACCTGAATACCAAGGCAATGTCTTGCATGAGTTCAGGTGGAGAACTAGACCCCACCCCCATGAGTAAAGTCTCCCACAAGTCCAAATGGAGGCCTAAAGCCCACAATAATGACTCATGCAAATCTGTTTCATGAATCTGTGCTAGGAAGGCCCAAAGGTCAGCAGCAGAAGCTAGAAAGTCTATGCCCCTGGATGAAGGATCTCTGTCAGTAAGCTGAGGGATCTGCACTGGAGCCAGGAAGCAATGCTCAAACTAAGGACCAGAGCTCCCCCCAAAAGTACCACAGCCATCCTTAGCAACAACGAAGTCCTGAGATCCTCTGACAGTGAGAACAGCCGAGTTCATATCAGGAAGCAAGCACAACAAGCTTCTCCGGGAGATTGAACAGTACACCATCTTCCCCTCAGAAGTCAGGACATAATGCTGGTTCCAGGAGAACCAACAGCAATGAGAGAACCAACAACACAATACTACTTCTTCTGCTCCAGTTCTCATTTTTATGTTTTTGGCAATAATTCTCAGGTGGGCCATTCACACTCAGCACCACTCTGATTTATTTCTGCTGGCTGTTACAAGTTGACCACCAGTTGTCAATCCACCACAGTGGAACAATTTAAAAGAAACCCACCTGGACTCTCTGAAGTAGTAACAGTGGAGGTAACAAAGAAGATTAGTGAGGCTCTAGCAAAAATTAAATCAGAAATAATTTCTCAGATAACTACAGAGAAGATGACCAAAATGAAAAACATGGTTAGTGAATCTATAGTAGATACAGATAAAATAGAGGAGCTCAGGAAAATGATGGAGACCATGAATGCCCAAGAGAAGAAGGAAATGGAATCCATAAAATGGGTTCAAACAGATATCCAAGAGAGTCAAAATTCTATTAAAAGTATATGTAGCAGAATAAACCAATGTGAGGATAGAATTTCAGATATAGAAGACAGGATTGCAGGTACTGATCAAGAAAAGAAAGACAATGGAAAACAGCAATGGATCACAAAAATTCAATCCAGAACCTGCTAGATGATGCAAAGAAGAAAAGTACAAGATTGATTGGAATCAATGAAAAAAGCAGGGATAGCACAAACATTAAAAAATCTATTTACAGAAGTAATAGCTGAAAATTTCCCAAGCATGGAAAAAGGACTTGATGAACAGATAAGTGAAGCACATGTAACTCCAAAAAGCCATGATCATAAAAAATCTTCTATACCAAGGAATGTGATAGTCAAGATTCTAGAAATTCAACACAAGAACAAAATATTGAAAGCAGTTACAGGAAAGAAACAAATAATCTGTTAAGGAAAGCCCATCAGAATCACAGCAGACTTCTCAACACAAACCCATAAGTCAAAGAGAATTTGAAGTATTTCAAGCCTAAAAGAAAACAACCTCCAACCTAGATTGATGTACTCTGCAAAACTCTCTTTCACAATAGAATGAGGAATAAAATACTTCCAGGACAAAGAATACCTGAAGAAATTCATAACCACCAAACTAGCACTCCAAAAATTTCTGAAGGACATTATAGAAAGAGGCAATGAATATTAAAACTCTGTGAACTCCAACAGAATAAATCCACCAGGCAAGGCAAGCAGTTAAACTGAGGGGAAAGAAAGAGAACCAACAACAGGAAAATAACATGACAAGGATAAGTCAATAAATATCAGTTATAACCATCAATGTTAATGGTCTCAATTCACCAATCAAAAGAAACAGACTGAAATAATGGATCAAGAAACAAGATCTAACAATATGCTGCATGCAAGAAACACATTTAATTCAAAATGAAATTCATAGACTGAAAGTCAAAGGATGGAAAACAATACTCCATGTGACAAGAACAAGGAAAAAAGCAGAGGCAGCTATTTTATTTGCAAAGTGAATTTTAAACCAAGACTGATCAAGAGAGACTAAGGAGGTCACTTCATACTTGTGAAGGGAACAATTCAAGTGTAGGAGATAAAAATCATAAAAATATGTGCACCAAATACTGCCACAGCCAACTTATAAAGCAAATATTAATGGATACAAAAAAATCATATAAGCACTAATGCAATTGTAATGGGAGGCCTCAATACCCTACTGTCACAAATAGATTAAATAGACAAAAATAAATCAACAAAGAATTACTAGAACTGAACCAAATTTTCTAATAAATGAACCAAAATTTCTAATAAAACTAGACATCTAGTAGATGTCTACAGAGTGTCTCACCTCACATCAGAATACAAATTCTTCTCAGATGAACACAATACATCCTTCAAAATAGACCACCTACTGGCTTATAGGACATGCTTAAGTACATGCAAAGGAATTGAAATTGTCCTATGCGTATTATTAGACGATAGTGCAATGAAACTGGAAGTCAATGGCAAAAGAAAAAAGAAAAACTTCATAAACACGTGGAAATTAAATATCACTCTCCTGAACAACCAGTGGGTGACAGGTAAAATTGAAGAAGAAATTAAAAAGTTTCTATGATTAAATAATAATGCCAAGACACAAATGGGAACTTATGAGACACAACGAAAGCAGTCATAAGAGGGAAATTTATAGCAGTGAATTCCCATATCAGAAAAACAGAGTGAGCTAAAACAAACAAACAAACAAAAAAACCTAATTTTGAACGTCAAGCTTCTAGAAAAGAAGAGCCAATCAAGCCCAAAGCTCAAACAAAAGAGGAAAGAACAGAGCAGAAGCTAAAGCAATCAAGACTAAGAAAACAATATAAATAATCTTTGAAAGATTGAATAAAATTGACAAATCCTTAGCCAACCTTGTCCAAAAAAAAAAAAAAAGACTGAAATCCACGCAATTACAAATGAAAACAGTGAAATCACAACAGATCCTTCAGAAATACGGAATATCATCAATACCTACTTCAAGAATCTATATTCTAAGAAGATGGAAAACACAAAAGAAATTGACAGATTCTTAGATACACAGGAATTATGAAAGCTGAATCAAGAAGGTGTATAAGTTCTAAGTAACTCATTATTAGTCAATGAAATTGAAGAAATTAAAAACTACCAACAAAGAAAAGGGCAGGTCCTGATGGAGTCACTGCTGAATTCTACAAGAAATTGAAAGAAAAGCTAATGCCACCCCTCCTCAAACTCTTTAATGAAATTGAAAGGGATGCAATACTCCCAAAATCATTCCTGCAAACAAGCATTATCCTGATGCCAAAGTCAGAGAAGGATCCCACCAAAAAAGATAACTACAGAGCAATCTCCCTAATGAACATAGATGTGGGAATCTTCAATAAGATATTGGCAAAGAAAATGCAGCAAATCAAGAAGATTACACCATGACCAAGTAGGATTCATCCCAGGGATGCAAGGTTGGTTTAATACATACAAATCAATAAGTGCAACCTACCACATTAACAGAAGCAAGGACAAAACACACATGATGATCTAAATAGATGTAGAAAAACATTAGACAAATTCCAACAAACATTTATGACAAAAACTACAGAAAATTAGAATAGATAGTCTTTATGTTAATCTGATAAAAGCTATCTATTATAAATCAACAGCCAACATCATACTAAATGGTCAAATGTGAAATATTTCACTTTGAAATCAGGAACAGGGCAAGGATGTCCAATATCATCATTGTTATTCAATATAGTTTGGTAAACATTAGCCAGAACAATTAGATCAGAGAAAGAAATAAAACAAAGATAGGAAAGAAAGAAGTTAAATTATCATTATTTGCAGGTGACATGATACTTACTGTACATAAAACCCCCCAAAATTCCACCAAAAGACTTCTAGATTTAATAACCAAATTCAGTACTATAGCTGGATACAAAGTCAACACTAAAAATCCAATAGCATTCCTGTACACTAGTATCAAACTCATTGAGAGAGAAATTAGAAAAAAAAACCTTTCACAATAGCACCCCCAAAAAATTAAATTTTAGGAAATAGTCTAATGGAAAAACTGAAAGACTTTTACATTGAAAACTACAATACTCTGAAAAAAGAGATAGAAGAATTATCAGCAAATGGAAAGATATTCCTTGTTCTTGGGTAGGAAGAACCAATATAGAGAAGAAAGCCATACTTCCAAAATTGTTGTACAGATTTAATGCAATCCTGATCAAAATTCCAATAGCATATCTCACAGAATTAGAGAACACAATCCTAAAATTTGTTTGGAACCAGAAGAGACCTAGAATAGCACAAGCAATTCTGGGCAACAAAAGCAAGCAGGGGCCATCACAATCCCTGACTTAAAATTATACTACAAAGCTACTGTGATAGAAACATCCTGGTACTGGCAAAAAAAAAAAACAAAAAACAAAAAAAACAAGGATCAACGGAACAGGTTAGAAGATGCGTAAACAACTCCAAACATACTAACCCACCATATATTTGGAAAATGAACCAAACACCTTCCCTAGAAGAAAGACAGCCTCTTTAATAAATGGTACTGGGAAAACTGGCTTTCTACACACCAGAGATTAAATACAGGCCGTTATCTATCCCATGCACTAAACTAAAATTGAGATGGATGAAAGATCTAAATATTAAAACACAAACACTAAATATGCTGGAAGATAGATGTCTTGGTTACTTTTCTCTCATTGCTGAGACAAACACCTGACACTCAAAATTAGGGAAGAAAAGGTTTATTTAGCTTACAATTCTTGGTGATTTCAGTCCATAATCAACTGGCTCCAAAGCAGGGTGGCATGGCACTGGGGCAACACTTCAAGGCAGCAGCCAGAGCAAAAAAGAGCAAACAAGCCTCTTCTCTACCCTTACATTGTACACAGGCCATACCACCACACACACACCTTCAGGGTGGGTGTAACACTCACAAAATGTCCTTGCCCTCCTTTGCACAGGATGAAGATATTTACAAAGTAAGAACCCTGGCTCCCTGCTGAGTCTCTCAGTTAAACTTCTAAACTTCTCAAGTTGACACGATGTATTAACCATAAGAATAGACTAAGTAGAACTCTTGAAGGTGTAAGCAAAGACTTTGTGAATAAAATCCCAACTGCACAGTAAACATTACAAAGAATCAACAAGATGTGGGATCCCATCTTAATAAAATGCTTTTGCACAGCAAGAGAACCACCAACAGAATGAAGAGACAACCCACAGCGTGGAACATGCACAGTAATTTCACACTCAGCAATATATATCCAAGAGCAATATGCACATTATTTCCACAAGAGCTTGTACAAGAGTGTTCGCAATAGTTTTAAGTTGGAAACAACCTCAGGTTTCATCTAAAAGTGAATGATTAAAGAAATAATGGTAGATGCATATAATAGAAAGTTTTCTCAGCAGCAGAAAAGAACTGCCCTCTGTCTACCCCGATGCAAGCCAAGGCTAGCAATAGCTCCACTTGGCTCTTCCGGAGGAGCTGGAGCTTGGAACTTCAATATGTCTTTTAGTGTCCATATTTCATCTCAAGAATGCAACGAGTTGATTCTCGCCATTCAAGGATTTTGTAATCTAGAATTTGCCTACTTGCTAAAATTTGTTTGTAAGTGCAAAATAAATACTCATAGCATTTTCTTCTTCACTTAAGGACATGCGTGGGGTGATTTTGGAGTCACTGGTGTGCACATTTCTAGGAAGGTCTACGAGATCTTGCTCTGCCTTCTTGTTCCAGCTCTTATACTATAAACAAATGTATTGTTGTGATCTAGTTGGTGTTACAAATTCACATTTGTGTGCTTTTTGTTGGTGATTTTCTGAGCATAGTACTGAGGAGCTATGTAGCATGCCTAAGTGCAAGAAGGCCGTGAGGCATGTTTTAGAGAAAATATATTTTAAAAGATGCCTTTAAGCAGAAACACCCATAAGATTGCTTTGGTTTTTGTCTGCATGTATTTACCAGTCAATGCATGATTTTTATATACTTATATGTATGATTAGTTGATTAAATTGTCATCTGGGGGTCACAGGAATCTAAGCCTTATTTTTTCCAAGAGCAAGGGTTGAGTATTGGCTAATTCAGTGTCAGTGGTGACTTTACAAAATACTGCTTATTGCGAACAATGAGAATTGACTGTGCATGCAGCAATGGGGACACATCTCACAGATGCCATGAGCCAGACATAAGCCTATGTCCTGTGGGATTTCCTTTATGTCACACTCAAAACATGTCAGTCTAATCTGTGGAAGTCAGCACAGCAATGGTCTCCAGAGGCGTACCTACTGAAAAAAGTATGCATAAATTCTTTGGGTTGATGGGAATGTTCTGTATCTTGACCAGTAGGCTAGAAATTAAGACAGAAGGATTGGTTTTAATTAATGACTGCCTAGGCCCAGTGGTCCAATCCATCACTTTGGGTTTGCTAGCTGCATTTTCTTCTATAGCCACATGGTGGCAGTGTCATGGAAATGACCATTCCACCTGAGCCCTAGTTAAACTCCATTTTTGGAGGGTGCAGTAGCTCGGTTTCTGATAGTTTTTCCTCCACCAGTTTCTCTTGTGACTCATTGCAAACCATTTCCTCACTAAGGCCCCTGCACTTGTCCGAGGAAAATCTGTGGCACAGCAAAGAATATCCTTGAGGCCTCCCTAGCCCTGCCTGGGCCCTCTTGTATTTATGTATATGTAAATCTTTTCCTATACGTGTTTTGCAATTTATATTAAGCCTATAATTTGGCTCCCAAAAAATCGTAAGAGCATTGTACTTCTAGTCTCTCTGGATAGTTTTCTTTTTTTAAACATTTATGTCCTTTGTCCATTTGTGATTTTTTTTCATATATGTTGTGAGGTAGGGATTTAATATAATAAAATTTTATTTTCAACCAATTAGCCAGCTCACTATGCTTTTAAAGGGCCTTCACAGGCTAATGAGTTAGTGTGAGTGGGAATTCAGAACATGACTGGGGAGCCTGGCGGAAGCCTGAGAAAAGTGAAGTTCAAAGTCTCCTGAGGATGCACGGATGGAGGAGGCTCCATGACTGCAGCTGCTGCTCCTACCTGTTGCTGTGTGTGTCTGTGACTTTTGCCATCTCTGATCTTGGCAAGATGGGAAAAGATCTCTCCTCCTCACGTGCTACAGCTTTTCATCAGAAAATCACTAACAGTATCTTCATTACTTTCTTGTTGCTGGTACACAATACCCAACACCCACAAGTTGAAGGAGGAGAAGTTTATTTGTAGAGGTTTTAGTCCATGTTAAACTGGCTCAAAGGCAGGGCAGTATGGCAGAGGGGCACAGCAGAGGACATCTGCTCATGGCATGGTGGCAGGAAGCAGAGATCAAAGGAGGAGGAGAGAGATAGACCTTCCCAGGCCATGCCCCAGTAACCCATCTCCTCCCACTAGGCTTCACCTCAACATCACATGAGCCATACACTCATCAGTGGACCAATCCACTGATGAACATCACAGCCCCATGATCCAGTCACCTTCCCCAAGCCCCACTTGTGAGTGCATGAGGCTTTGGGGTATATCTATATGTGAAGCATACAGACAGAGACAAGTTTCCTTGGCTTCTGGCAAAATGGCTCTATTTAGGAGCCCTCATGGGCCATCTCTCCCTTCCCAACAAGTAGTGTCTGAGGAATGTGAGAATCTGTCAAATGTCCAATTATAGATTCAATTTATCTTAGTAGTTGAGATGAAGGTTAAGAAAGCATGCAGAGTAAATCTGTAAACAATCCTATGGAAAGAGCAAGTAATACCAGGGAAAAAAAAATTTCGTTGACTTATATATCTGATTTCACCTCTGGTTCAGGGTGGTGGACTACAGTCAGTGTGGGTGGGGCTGCAGTCATGTTAAGCCTCACTGGGAGCAGGATCCAGGTCCATGTTGATTTCCAGGCTTATTAGCAGAATTCAGTTGCCCATGGGTTGTTGGACTGAGGGCCTCTGTTTCTTGCTGACTGGTGGCTGAATACTTTACTCAATCCCATGCTACACCACGGTCTCCATAAGGTAGTTTACAGCATGGTGGCCGGCTTCCCTCAGCAAGCAAGACAGGAAGAGACAAGAAGCACTTTGGGAGTTAGAACCCTTTTGATGTTCCCTCACTTTTGAAATATTCTATTTGTGTGAAGGAAGTTTTCAAGTCCAGCCACACAGGAGAGTAGGGACTTACCCAAGGGTGCTGACTCAGGAAGTGGGGTCATTAGGGGCCATCTTAGAAGCTGCCTCCCACATGGACATAACCAGTATCTGATTTTGTCAAAAGCAGAAATGTTGGATAGGTAAATGTTTGCATTCTTATATTAAAGAGAATGTACATGTTTCTAACTCCTCTTGCTCGTGTCAAATACTATTTCCCAAAAAAAGATCTTTAAGAGTTGAAAGAACATGGTAAAAGAGGTCAACAGGTTGGAAAAGAAAAACCTAGGACTATGAAAAAAGTGAGAAAACTATTATTTAAGGAAGGTGACACTCACAAACTAGAATTTCTCTTTAAGCATTAAAATAATCTTCAAAAGACTCCAGGGGATAGTGCCAGACAAGTAAAGTAGTTTACATGGCAAACTATTGCTTAAAGACAACATAAAGTTCTAAGACATTTGACTCTTTCCACAGCCGAAAATTACTTGGCAAGGGGATGAAGTAATTCCTAGTGCTCATCATCTAGAGCTGATTGGCAAAGTCTCCTTTACATTTAAGGTGGACAAACTATATTTCAAGGACTGGTTCCTTAAAAGAATGCATCAAAAAGAAGGAAAAAAATCACTTTCTTTAAAAAAAACAAAAAGCCATCTCTTCTCTAATTTAGGCTGGTGGGGTGATCTGGTCCCTGCCCATCTCTCAGGCTTCTCTCCATCACACATTGCCGGGTGCACCCTCCTGCCAGTCACCTAAATACCCGCTCCTCTCTACATCTTATTTCATTCAAAGGATGCTCAAATGTCACTTGCCCAGAGGGAGGCTCTCTAACCAGTATCTGAAATAGTATCAACCATCCTTTTATCCTGCGACTATTTTTCTTGACAGTAATTACCACTTTCCAAAATTACATGGAGCATTTATTTATCTGCGTGTTGCCTGACTTTCCACTGGAATAAAGCTCTGCAAATTGCAAAACTTCAGCCCATTGCTCTATTACCTGAAAAAGCACCGCGTCGGTTCTTTTCAATAATGTGAAGTGAATAATAGATAAAAAACAACAGCAACAACAAAAACAAAACATGAACCTAGAATAAGCGAAGCCCGTAAGACACATGCTAGGAGGAGAAACAGAAAATGGGCAAACACTATGGAGAACAAATAATGATCATTTGTTACAATTGTGATAATACAAATTAATGCACAGGGGAAATATTTATATTTTGTATAAATGTAACTCATTTTAGAACAATTCCAAATGACTCAAATGAACTAAACTTGGCAATATTCTGGACAGCACTTAAATCTGTCCCTTTTTTCTAAGAAAGTTCTAAAGCATAGCAACTCTTTCAGCCTCAAAAGCTAATTTCTGAGAATTCTCAGGGAGGGAACTGAGCTCGCCCTCCCTCTTTTATGAAATGTATTCTTGTCTCTATCTGACTGGCTGTACCTCCCAGGCTCTCCTCTTTTATTGGTTTATCTCCCCGTCCATCACTTCCCGACTCAAGGATTCTATTGGTCCGCTGCCGCAGACCTCCGGCAGCTGGCTGTGCTCAGGCGGGAGGAGTTCCCCGGTGACGTAAAAGGTGCTCCCGGCCCACATTCCAAAGCCTGGGCGGAGACTTCCCTGTGCTCTGCCTTTGTGGGCGGGACAAGGCGAAGAGAAAGACTTTTTATTGGATCTGGTGGAAGAGAAGGGTGTCCGATTGGCTACTGCTCTGAAGGGAGGTGGGGCCGCAGCTGGGGAGTCTCAAAGTTTCTATCTGGAGCGGTAGTGGAAAGTGGGCTTCTGGCGAAGGGACTTTCTTGGGATGCGAGCTGATTCCTTGCCTTCGGTTTGGATGCACACCCCTGCTTAACCGTTGCAGCCTCGGATCCCCTGAGCCTTGGGCGGCTGTGTCTCTGGGATCCTCAGATCTCCGAGGACCCGGGCCAGGGGAGCAGACGTGTCCCTGCTCCGTAACCCGCCACACGCACACGCACGTACACGCGCAGGGGCCTCTCGCCGGCCCGAGGCGGCTCTGTAGGCCCTCAGACCTCGGCGGCTTCGCCCGGCCGGCTCCGAGCGCCATGGAGGTGCTGGAGAGCGGCGAGCAGGGCGTCCTGCAGTGGGACCGCAAGCTGAGCGAGCTGTCAGAGCCCGGGGACGGCGACGCCCTGCTGTACCACACGGTGAGGACGCGGCCGGGGTCCCGGGGCGGCGCGGACCTCGCCCCGGCGCGGCGCCCCCGAGGGAGGGCCAGGATCCGAGGCCCGGGGCGAGGCTGTGTGCACCTGGGCAGAGGCAGAGGGCCTCTGGTCCTCTGAAGCGCGCCCCAGGATCCAGACGCTCGGTGTACGCGCGCCGAGCCTTCCCCATCTGGAATGCCGTTTCCATCGCTAACGGTACCGCCAGATAGAGGAGGGCATGTGTTTGGAGAAAGACACGTCGTTACTTGGTTTCCTATTGATTTTTGTGGGAAGGTTTTAAAAAATCTGTGCAAGCCTAAGCGGCATTTCCCGTCCGTCTGTCCCGCACTCCCCACCCCCTTGGCTTTATTTATATTTTTCAGAGTACACACGTGCGTGCGTGTGTTGAAAGCCTAGTCCACGTTAGGAAGGAGGACGCTTTATTTGGCTTCTTAAAGGGTGCAACCAAGAAATCTGCGTCTTCTCTGTTCAGAGGAAAGGGCGGCAGAGGAGTCTGGAAAATGTGAAGCAGTTGCAGGTTTCAGAAAGGCTTTAAGGAAGGTGGGACAGCTCACCAGGTCCTTGTGGTGCGTGCCTCAGAAACTTCTGAGCTGCTTTATTTGTGGTTGAGCGTTGCGCATTTCTTGTAAAGAGTCCAAATTCGACTTTGTGGTATTAAATTTGCGAAATGAAATTTTGTTTCCAGTAGCCAACTCTGATAAGACAACTTCGTTCAGGATGTTTTTTGTGTCTTCCTTAAGGGTTTGTACGTTTGTAGTGAGAGAGAGGAGAGACGACAGTGATCCGAAAAGGAGAGGCTTGGCTGCCTTCCCTTCACGGTTCTGGTAATGGAGTCAGTGCCAGGATATTTGAAACTTTTCAAAATGGACTGCAGGCTCCAAGTCTTTGGCCTTTGCCTCTGGCTTACGTTATTTTGGGAAAAGGGATGAGTGTCTCCCTGCTGATCCCACAAAAGGGTCTGTGGTGGCTGAGAAAAAATGCAGAGTACAGGGCTGAGAGGGAGTGGTAGTTCAAGTCGGGGCAAAAGCCAGATGTTCTGCGTGAGTGTCTGGGCTTTGCTCAGTGAGGCTGTCCCGAGGAGACCATGTGGTCTGCATTTGGACTGGGAGCCCAGATGTGATTCCTATCTTCTGCAAAGACCTTGGAGCATATTTATGATTATTTCCTGCTCTAGCTGTTTCTACTGAATGAGCTACATTTTAACCATATGTGGAGGGACAGCTTTTCTCTATTCTTAAACATAGGGTTCTAATGCCACACCTCACAGGTTATATTTTAGCTGATGGCATGAAATAGGGACAGGCATCCTCACTACTGTTCTTGGACCCAGCGGTTTGCATTGTGAGGTCACAGGCAGGAGTTTGAGGTGCTACCCATGATGCTACCTGTAACTCTAGGACCCACAGCTTCGCCCTAAGGGACATCTTTATGAACAGTTTCAGGGCCAGAGACCTTACATTCCTTTGACATTAACCGCTCCGGTTTTCCATGTCATTTGTAAAGCAATGATGTAGGCTTTTTTTCCTCTTCTAATATCCTTTTAATTTTTTTTTGTTTAAATGTTTTTTTGTTTTGTTTTGTTTTGTTTTTTAATTTTGTGACTGGGTCTTGCTAAATTGCCCAGGCTGGGCTTAACTTGCAATTCTCCTACCTCAGCCTACCAGAGTGCTGGGATTACAGGCATGTGCCCTTATGCCTGATTGCCTTTCTCTCTTTGTGAAGATTGAGTACTGGGGATTGAATCTATGGCTTTCACACTGAACTACATTCCTAACTCTTTTTATTTTTTATTTTGAGACAGGATCTTGCTAAGTTGCTGGGTTGCACAGGCTGGGCTTGAATTTAAGATTCTTCTACCTTAGCCTCCCAGAGTGCTTATTTTTTTTATGACTATTATGTTCTCCACTTACACAAGTGTATCTCTTCGGAACACTTCACTCATGTAAAGTGCCATTCATCATTGCTGCAAGTCATGGCAACAAACTGTATAAATGAATTAATGTTAAAAGAGGTATTGGATTGAGTGGCACAGACAGTTGGATTATATTCCTTTGAACTTGAGATTTGAAGATGGATAGTTTCTCATCCATTTCTTAAATACTGTAGGGCATTGTGGTGCGGAGCTGGTTCTTACTCCCATCTGCCCAAAATGTGGGGTGGCCAGATCTCTAGCTAAATCTCTGCATGGAAAACGATGGCCTGAATCAGTGATGTGCTCATTCTTGTAATGAATGTTTACTGAATATCTTGTATGTGCCAATACTGTTCTAAGCACATCAGTGAACAAAGGCAGACAAAAATTCCTGACCCTGAGAAGCTTACATCCTTGCATGTGCACACATAGATGGGAAAAATAATAAGTGATAAACATAACAAATAAGTAATCAGTATGGTAATATAAGTGCTATGCAAGAAGTAAAAGTAGAACAAGTAGGTGATATACATAATAGAGAAGTAATTGATGTAATATGTTATACAATATAAGTACTCTGGAAAAAGTAAACATAAAATAGGGTAATGGGGATAGAGAATTCCTGATGGAGTGGGGGCAAAGTATGGTATTCAACTGAGTGAGAAGTATTCAATTGAGTGAGAAGAGGAAGCCTTCTACACAAAAATGTGAAGGCGTGGAGAGTTGTTAGCTCAGCTGGATGCAAAGCAGAACAGAGGCAAAGGGGAGGCACATTTGACAGGAGCCCATGGTGACACCATCTTCTATTGCAGAGTCCTCCAGTTCAGTGAATTCTTTTCCTTGTAAACCCAGGTTCTTTCTGAGACACTAGTGCCTGTTTTTGGAATGACCTAGTGAAACCTTGCACTTTGAATGGATTGGGCATTGTCCAGGGAAAGGAGCACTGTGGGGAAGGCGAGACAGATGAAAGTTGGGACAGTGGTAAGAGAGGATGATGGTACCAACTGTGGAATGCTTGTATCCCAATGGGAGGACCATCTGCCCTACAGAGCTCCACGTTTGGTTGGGTGATCTGCTGTCACCATCTTGACATTTTTAACGAGGGGCCCTGAGGTTTCACATTGGGGTCCTGCAGAAAGACCTTGTGTTTAGGGTTTTCCAAAAATGTAACCATTTATCCTTCTTAATGACACAATGCTGGTGCCATTTTTTATTAGTCTCAGTTTACATACAAGAAAACCAAGACTTCATGAGTATGAACAACTTTGCTCAACTCCACAGCTAATTGTTGACACAGTCATGATTCAAACCCAGGTCTGTCTGTCTACCTCCAAATACCACCTTCTTGCCCATCATACTTTAAAAATTAAGAATCCTGGTGTAATGATCAGCAAATAGCATGAGATGACTGATTCAAAAACCGCTGAGCCTGAAAGCAGCTAATGTTTAACTGGAGCTGACAGTGGCAGCCACCAGCCTTGTAAGTGTGATCGCTCTCATTGTTCTGAATAGGGACTTAGTTACACAAGCATGGCTGAATGTTCTGTTTTAGCAAACGTCACATACCCGATTTTAAAAATCTGAAATGTTCAAGGCGCCTAAGGCTCCAATTATCACATTTCTCAAGTACCTTCTATGAGTCATAGAGAGCAATGTTTTTCTCATTTGGTTAGTTTTGAAGACTTTTGGTCCAAAAGAACAAAGGCTCAGAGGAGACAGATTTAAAATCTATAATATAATGGAGCACGTGGGTAGGGTGAGTGTGGAGTTGCACATCAGACCCTGAACTACTAGAGCTATGGGTTTGTTCTTGAAGCCTGAAAATGTTTTCTGGACTGGCAGTTGGGGAGTAGCTTAGAGGTAGAGTTTGCATACTCAGAGAACCTGAGCTTGCTCTCTAGCACCACACATACAGTCATAGAAACAGTTTCTGCTCAGATGATTGAATATTATTTTAATTCAGTCAGTGGTACTTTATGAATGGTATTGCTTCCAGACTGGATTCAGTCTAAAAGTGTGTTCAGAAAAGACAATAGATCTAAAAAATAAGGAGTATTTGTCAGTGTTTAATATCATTGTAAGGGATTTGCTTCTATCTCCAAAGCTTCCTGGGTGTTGAACATTTCTAAGATTTGTGTTGCATTTCTCTTAAGATTCTGTGCAAATTACATTTCTGAAGATCCTTTGTGGGCTTGTGCAATTGGAAGAGCAAAATAATCTGTTCATTTTATCTACGTATATCATATACACACAGACTGTCTGGAAAGATGCTCAAGAAATGGGTATCTGTTTCTGGTAGGGGGTTTGGGGAGCTAGAGGTCAGGGGAGGAAGGAGGTTCATCTACACTCCATACCCCTTGGTGCTATTTAAATTTTTATCTCCTGGATATGTTTAGGAGATGCAGATTTATAATTTAAAGTCATCATCTAAAACTGGTTAGAGATGATTTTTATCTGAGTGTCTTTGGAGACAGAGAGGGCTTTGATGCTGAATGAGAGCTCCGCACTACTCACATGGCCACTGGCCTTGAGTGAAGCAGGAAGTGGGAATGCTGGGTAGAAAGGGGCTTTTGGGGAGAGATGGACAGAGGGCTTTTGTATGATAAACCTTGAGAACTCGCTTTCTTTCTTATCCCACCCAGTCTGGCCATTGGGAAGATAAAATACTGTCTCAATTTTTACAGTGATTATGTCTTTCTTAAAAAGTATGTAATAGAAAATAGTCTTTGCAAAGATAGTAATAATAGAAGTTCTTGGTTTAAATGGACAACACATGGAAACCCAGTTATTTGTAAAATTATTTGGTGGTTATGCTAGTCGAGTATCATATCTGGCATTTCTGAAGTGAAGTGCTAGGTGTCAGACATTGTACATGGGGAGTTAAGGGAACGCTGAACCTGCTGGTGTCCAGAAGGGAAACATCTGGCTTTCACATCTCGAGCTGATTGCTGAGAAGCAGTTGGCCGACCACATGGCTCAGCGCCTTCCTATTCCTCCTCGTGGCCCAGAGACTGATAGGGTTCTGGTAAGATGTTGAAACTTTGGGTTTGATGTTCCAGCTTGGGGTCATCTCCTGTTGCCTCTTGGCCAGATTTTGAAAGGGCACATGGGTCCTTGCTCACTGAGAATGTCATTATTTGTGGTCACTTGACCTCTACCAGCTAAATAAACATGGAATCCTGGTAGGTCATGGAATTGTGAAGTAAATTTGTCTTCAAGACCCTCATTTGACCTTTTCACACGTTCACCCCTACCCTTCTCCCCCTCTCAGGCCCCAGATGCTCATTGTAATGACTTATTTTGCCATTTCCCTCTCTTCAAATTTTGCTCTTGGGAAAGACTTGATAAGCTTACAGTAAAATTTTTAAATATTAACAAGACTTAATGTGTTACCCCTAGGGGGAATTTATGTTTAGCAATCATTTAGGTCAAAGGGGTGAACCTCTAAATGAAGAACTTAAGGCAACAGCAAGGTAGGAGGGGAGGCACCTTTGGGAGATGGGAGGAGAGCCCACTGAGGGGCAGTGCAGAGTTTTGTGTTTCCTTCCCTCTAGAAAACTCCTAGTTATAATGTTCTGAAGATCTGCAAGGGCCTCTGATGCAATGTTTCTTAGGATGGAAGAAACTTTTCTTAGAAGTTCATCAGGTGATTTTTCATAGAGCTTTAGTGGTAAGGATTGGGTCACATGACCATCCCTGAACCTGTGGCTGGAAAGGGACATGAGATTTACATGGTTGGCCCAGAGGAATCATTTAGAGATGAAAGAGATGATGGAGTTTCAATCAGTATGGCCCCTAGGATAATAATCTGAATTGACAGCTTTTTCCTTTGTCAAAAGGCATATGTATATTTTAACAAACAAGGATTTGTTTGCTTGTTTGTACACAGATTGACTAACAACTGGAAAAGGTTTTAAAATTCACAATAAATAGCCCTAGAACAAAGGAACAGGCCCAAATATTGTGCCACCTGAAAAATCCTGAATACATTAATTAATTGTGCTGCCATTGGCCACGAAGGAAGGCTGCAGAGGCAGGAGCAGGCCCTCTGAGGTGTGTGCAGCAGCTATTCAAGGAGCAGGTGTCAGGGAGGGAGATGATTGTGTCCTGACTCACTAACTAGGGCATGGAGAATTAACTATATTACCTGGACTCTCAGCATCAGGGTCAAATACTGGGGCTGGAGGTAGCTACCTGGGCCTGTCGTCTGTCTCACTATGCAGGACAAGAATGACTTGTTCTGTTCGAGGTCCACAGCAGGTGGAAAGCTGAATGACATTTTTCAAAGGATCTATTTTTCCAGTTGCATATAGCTGTTCAAATATTGATGAGGCCACGTGGGCAGCTTGAGTGCCTGCTGCAGCCTGGCATGTCCCTCCTCTGTCTGTTGAGTCTCTTGGGACAAACATCCCTTGGCCTTGGCTGGGCTTTTTGGTATGATTGAGGCCTGTGACTGCAGTGGATTGGACTTGTTGAATGAGTGCATGAGGAGCATGTGTACATTCCTTGCTCTTGTGAATCAAAATGGAAAGGAAATGATGACACCATCCATCTTTGTGCTGACTGTGAGCTGAATCCTTCTCTCTGCTCATCAGATACTCTTTGGCTCTTTTGAATATAGTTCTAAGGGACTTTGATTTTTCCCTGACTTGTACACAGGGAGGCACACAGGGAGTTATGGCCCATTTTACCTGTGAAGTGTCTAAGACTTAGAGCAGTGAAGAGATTTATCCAGCTGAAGAGGAGACATGACTGTCTTTTTGATACCCTCATGATGATGAGGTCAAGTGCAGGTTTCTCAGAGTTCCATAATAATTGCTTGATGTATCATTAATTAAGTGGAGCAAAACAGTCCTAGAGAATGGATAAGCTGGGTGGCTTTAGCCTCTTTTCTAACGTAGTTTTTAAACTCTGGATTCCTGAAAGTGAATCTGCAAATAAGAACATTTAGTGTGGTGGTGACATGGGCAGTTCAGTGTCAGCGTCTCTTTTTCTTTTAGAAAAGATGATTAGGACAAAGTGGTTGAATACCATGAAGCAGGAACAAAGGCAGCATCTGGAAAGCATCCAAGCAGGTTTGGGCTTGAGGGCTGCTTCCTCCCTGGTGACCTTCCACATGTCATCTGGGGCTCAGCCTGTCCCATAGTAGATGCATTTTCCACCCTAATTTAGATGCCTTCTCTTTGAGAATGAGATGTGTCAACTTGAGGACTTGGACATCATTCTGGAAACAGAGGGGGCCTGTCATTTTTCTTTCTCCTGCATCTGTATTTCCTCTCTACCTTTGCTATAAACACAGGTCTCTGCCTCGAACATGTGCTTGCCAGATGCCCCTTTTTGTTCATTTTTTCTCACTTGTTTATGTGCAAGCTTTTTCAAACAAGTGGTCAACAGCTGCAGCCTCCGTTTCCTCACTTTCCCCTTATGGACAGACCTCTATGCTCTGGTTCCTGTTGCTGATTGTAGGTCCTCCACCCTCTCCCCAGCTGCTCACTCCAATAATCCTTTCTCTGTCCTTACGTGCTAGGTCTCATGGGAATATTTGGCATTAGTGATCAGAGGGTCATCTTGTAGCTTAGTTTTGCTTTAGTGTCCATGATACTCTGGGAGATTAGTTTTCCTCTTTTACTGGCTCTCTTCTTGCCTGTTAAATGTGAGCATTTGGTACTCAGCTTTCTCTTTCTAGGTGCTCCTCTGGCCTCCTGTATCAACTTCCTGGCAGCTGGTTCTTAGATCTTCATGTCTGTTGTTTGCCTGTTGATGGAAAGCAGGAGACCTGTGGAGTATGACCCAAGACTTCTGAGTCCACCTTAGCTGCCATGCAACTCTGACTGGGTAAAGTGGAGTCTTCGCAGTGTGTTACTCTGACTAAGACGAGCTGGGGACACTTTGAACACTGTTATCACTGCACCCCATTTATCTAAGGGAATGTTTTGTGACTCAGCTTTCCACAGAATAAACTCACAAGGAGCTCACAGGTCATTCCTGGGAACAGTTG
>RJWT010004485.1:0-33253 GCA_004365215.1 Cuniculus paca
GCTGAAGGGAGGGCTACTCTTGGGGACCATCCAGGAAGGGTGCACTGTGAGCACACTGTGACCTAGCACACTGTGAGAAGGACCAGAGCGAGTCAGAGGACCATGATAAGGGGGTGACAACGGGGAATCTAAGGAGGACAAGAAGCAGAATAACTGCAGACAGGAGCTCAAACAAAGCAAGAGTCAGGATGGAGCCTTGCTCCCCTGTCTGTTGCCCACTATCCTTGGCTAGAGTGGAAGACTGGGTTAACCACTTGTTTCAGAACATTGGCTGCTTCTGGGAGATCTCCAATAACCCAGAGGTCGGGGCACCCTACTGAAATTCCCCAACTACATAAGATTCTGAATTTCTCTGTAGTTGAAAATGTGAGTCCAAAGACAGTCCTGACAACAGTACCTGGGGGACCTCTCTTTTAACAGATGAAAGCTCATGGCAGAAGATCATAGAAATGGACAAGGACCCAGGAAGTTGCTGGCTCCCATCCATGTGAGGGCTGCCTGCAGAGCAAGACTGTGCTGTGGTGTTTTGCCACATCTCCCTCAGGAAGTCAAGGCTGGTGTGAGCAGCGCTGTCT
Source organism: Cuniculus paca (assembly GCA_004365215.1). Lineage (NCBI taxonomy): Eukaryota > Metazoa > Chordata > Mammalia > Rodentia > Cuniculidae > Cuniculus > Cuniculus paca. The sequence goes on from RJWT010004485.1 coordinate 576, forward strand.
CCAAGTCGCACGGGCTTTCCAGCCATTAATTCCAGGGTGAGGACCGCTGAGTCCTCAGTGCATGTGTGGTCTCAGCAGCTAGCAGGGCACTTGCAAGCTGGGGGCCCTTAGGGTTGTTGGTAGTTTGGGTAATTTTAGTTCCAGGTTGCACTCACCCTTCTGACATCTCTGGAAGATTGTGTGATAGGCCCAGTGCAGTACCTTTTGGTAAGGCATAGCATCTTACAGAATTTTAAAAATAATGATTTCTGTAATATGTGAGCCTCAGTCACTTGATATAAAATTCAGGATGCCCAATACTGGAAACAAAACTAAATAGCTTGTTAGCGACTAAAAGGGCTGTAACTTTTACGCAGCGAAATGTTTTAATCCACCCTGAAAATAAACATTCAGTAACTAAAACATATTTGAGTCCCATGGAGAGTGGACATTGGATAAAATCCACCCAAAGGTGTTCAAAGGACTTGAAGGTTTGAGTCCCAGCCGCACCCCATCTTTATGGCTTTTCCAGTAGGATGTTGTTGACAGAGGACGCATGACCTGAAAGTGACCTCAGCTGTCTTTTTAAAGTTTACTCACCACTGTTGATCTAAGACATGACTGACCGATTTGTCTGTTCCATCATGAGCCTTAAACGGAGAAACTTACTTATTATCACTTGGAAATCACTTGTGGCACCAAGCAGCTTTCCCAAGGGTGCCTGAGGTTAAGTTGAGGTCGCAACCAGATCTGATCCATTTTTCCGTTTCAAAACCAGGGGCTAAACAGTGGTATTTTACAATCACCTTTTGGAATCCTTCCAGAGACTTGTCCTTTGAGGGCTCAGACAGAATCGTAACCTTGGTTCAGCAGCTCATTTGGCATACCGATCTACTAGATCACTTCCTTTAGTTTCCAGAGTACCTTTTCTCCCCCTGGAATTGAGGACTGAACCCAGGACCTTCACACTGAGCTGCATCCTTCACCTTTTTTTATTTTGGGAGGGGGGATCTCACAAAGTTGCTAAGTTGCCCAAGCTGGACTTTAACTTGCAGTCCTCCTGCCTCAGCCTCCTGGAGTATTGGGAGAACAAGTGTGCACCACCACGTCCAATTCCATCTCATCTCCTTTACACATGCACCAGTCTTGAGAACAGACCCCCGTCCAGGAAGTGGGAATTCACCTACAATGTTCTTAGCATGCTGTGTTTGGGCTTCTGGTGGGAATGAGAACCCCACTTTGTTTCTAAAGCATCTCAAAACAGGGCTCCCCTGAAGCCAGCCTGCGGTCTGGCTGTGCCTGCCCTGTGGTCCTAGATGGTGGCCAAGCCTCAGGAGGCACAGGAGTGCTTGCATCTGCTGACTTCATTTCAGTGGAGGATCAGAGTCTGACTGAGATCTGAGGTTGCTGGCCCCCATGGGCTCACAGCCTGGGATCAGTCTCATCAGCTCCATGGCGGGCGGCAGCCCCAGGGCTCCCGCAAAGAGCAGGTCATGCTGGCTGAGAAGCACTGTGTGTTCCAGTCTCCAGTGGCGTCTGCACTGCAGGAAGTGGCTCCAGCAGGCTCAGCAGCACTGCAGAAGCCTTGTACAGCAGCAGCAGCTCTTGCCTGCAGCCTGCACGTACCAGGAGATTTGTGCAGCTTCTGTGGAGTCGAAGCTGTGCGTCCTGGCTGGGCAGGGTGGCCCATATCTGTACTCCTGGCACCCGGGGAGGCTCAGCAGGAGCGTCGCGAGTTCAAACCCAGCAACTCAGAGACTTAATGTGACCCTGTCAGAAGCTTAAAAATGTAATAGAGGATCTGGGGAGGCCGCCCAGCGTGAAGGCACTGGGTCTGCTCCTTGTGGCAAAAGCAAATAAACAAAGTAACCAAAACACCACCACCACCCCCCAAAAAAGAAAAAAAAAGATAGAAAAAACCTCCCAGGGCTTTCTTCGGATCCAAGCCTGAGCCTGTTTGGGCTCCCTGAGCAGCGGGTTCTGCTTCTTAGAACTTGGTCAGTTCATAAAGAGGTGTTGAGATTGTAAGGAAATTTGGTGCCTTTGTCCACAATATCCATTAAATCTCTAGAAATCTCAGCTGTCCTTTGGGAGGAAGCAAGATCAGTGTAGACAGCCTTCTGCCCATCAGCAGAGTTTGTCCCTTTGTGCCATGAAAAATGGACTATGTTCTGGAGAAATGAGTTAAACTTCTGAACATTTATGTCCCTTTCCTGGTAAGGCTGAGCACAATTAGAGGAAACCCTTTCCCCCAACATCTTTGCTCCTGATCATGTCTGCACTAAACTGCAAGAGAAATGTAGGAAAGAGGGGTAGAAAAGAGGTGCACTGCTGGTGTGGGCTCTGTGAAGGTGGCATAGGGAGGACTTCCAGGAAGCAAGGACTGCGCTTGTGCTGACAGCCAACTGGGCATGAAGCATGGTTCCCCACCTTCCAGGATCCAACGAGGATGAGTGTCCTGTGCAATACAGAGCAGTCGCTTGGAGCTGTGTGTTTTGGAATACTATGATCTGGCAGGATCCTGAGTGCTGCTGCCCTCCACTGAGGACCCCCATTGATTTGAACTGTGGCTCGATTAATGTTTTTATGATACCAGGGAGTGAACCAAGAGCTTTACCCTGTGATTCATCCCCAGTCCTTTTTAAAATTTTTATTTTAAAACAAAGTCTTGCTAAGTAATTAAGTTGATGAGGCTGAGTTTGAACTTTTGCTCTTCCTGCCTCAGCCTCTTGAGTGCTAGGATTATAGGTGTAGGCCACCAGGCCCAGCTCAATTAATTTTTACTGCAAATGTTTAGGGTATGGATTTTAGGGGGCTTTGGATGCTTTTCTAGCCATCCACATTATTATGGTGGCTTGGTTACTTTCCTCTCATTATTGACAAAATACCTGATGCCCAAAATGAAGAAAGGAAAGGTTTATTTAGCTCACAGTTTGTGGAAGTTTCAGTTCATAATCAGTTGGGTCCAAGGCAGAGTGGCTCATGGCTAAGGTTAACAGTTCATAGTGGCAGAAAACAGCAAAAGCAACAAGAGCAAAAAGAGAGGAGTGTGCATAGAAGACTCTTTCTGTCCCTTATATTATATGTAGGGTACCCACCCTAGGGTAGGTATAGCACTCACACCCATAATCCCACATTGGACCATGAATCAATTGTAAATTCTAGAAACCTACCCCCATGACTGCATGATGCTTTGGGGGGACATACAGACACAAAACCACAACATTCTTCCCCTTCCCCCCAAAGACTCATGCATATTCTTTATGTAAAAGAGATTTAGTCCATCACTAAGAGTTGCCAAAGTCCCAACAGTTTCAGCATTGCTGAAAAGTCCAAGGCCCAAGTCTCTTCCAAGATCTAAAGCAAACTCTTAGTTGTGAGTCCCTATACAAATGAAAAGTTAAACACTTCCAACATTCAATGGTACAAGATAAACATTTTCACTCCAAAAGCTACAAACTGGGCTATTCAAAAGAATGGGACCAAAGTAAGTTCCAAAATCCATCAGGGCAAACGTTAAGTCCTGAAGTTCCATGTGCAGCATCTGAAGCAATCTGTGGCAAATTGTGAGCTCCAAATGCCTTGTATGATTCCACCTCTACAGCACTTCTGGTGGTTGTAGCTCCCATGGCTTCTCTCTTAGGCCCTCTCTCCTCCCTCCTTGAAGGTTTCTTTGGATGATCCATGTTCCTGGCTTTTCCAAACTTCTGGGTTCTCCACTGCACCTTTGGTTTCACACTCACAGCTTCACACGTTGCCCTCTCAGGCACACACTGCCTGGTCACCCAGGCCTTCTTCTGAAATCTGGATGAAAGCCTTTTTAACCTCAGAACCCTTGCATTCTGCATGTACCTAAAACCAGCACCATGTGGATGATGCCAAAGTCTATTGCCAGCTAGAATAGTAGCCAGACTTTTCTCTCTCTTGGTTGTAAGGGTCAAGTACCTGGTTTGCTGGGCACTCTGAATCCAATTCTGAAGAACAAATCTGCTAGGTTGTCACTATTTTGGAACCTGGTGTGGTCACTGTTACCATTCTGGAAAATAGTGCTCTGCAGCTTTTTCCTCAAAGCAAAGTCTTTCACTTTTGCAGTTTTGAGGCTACAAAGGGTAGGGACTTGCTGCTTCTTGTGATGCCCTCAGGCCATCTTTTGTTTTCTCCTGTTCCTTCTCAACAATGGAGATCTCCTCAGCTCTATCTTTGCAGTCCACAACTTTACTGGAGCTTTTCTCCTGGCCAAACTCACAACATTTTAAATCATCCTGCTAGGCTCTTTGCTCTTGATTTACAGCATAAATCTGGCTAAAAGTTCCAACAATAGCCATGCTATCACCTCAACACTGAACTGCTTTGAAATTTCTTCTTCCAGATTAATTAGTCTGCTGCTCTTAATCTTAGTCTCAGGCAAAGTCTCTGGACATGAGCAAAATGCAGATAAACTTTTTGCCAAGCCATAACACACATCATCTGGAGTCTAGCACTCAATTCAGTCCTTCTTCCTGGCAGAAATCTCCTGAACCTTGTCTTTACCAGCAGGATTTCTATCAGCCATCAGGTCTACTGAACTCTGACCAGAATCTCCTATACAGAACAGTCTAAAATGTTCCAGCTGTACTCTTTCAGGTGACATCTCTGAACCTTTACAAACTCTTCCCACAAGGCATCCCCAAAGACTCTTGAATCACATGGTCAGGTATAGTTATAACAATGATCCCACCTCTCTGTCTGATTGTTGGGTATTTTGTCTCAGCAATGAGACAAAATGAAGGAAGGAAAGGTTTATTTAGTTCACAGTTTGTGAAGGTTTCAATTCACACTTGGTTGGCTCCAAGGCAGAGTTTCACATGGCAGAGGACAATAATTCATGGCATCTGGAAGACAGAAAAAGCAACAAGAGCAATGGGGCAAAAGGGAGGAGCATGCCACTTTCCCTCCCTTATATTGTATGCAGGTTACCCACCCCAAGGCAGGGGCAGCACTCACATTACCAACCCCAGTACTAGACAATGAGCCAATCACAAACTCTAGATTCAGCTGCCTTCAAAAGGCCCACCCACACTCAATACGGCATGAGGCTTTAGGAGGACACCTAGACACAAACCATAACATGGGGAATGGATACTTTATCTGGGTCAGTTAAATCATCTTTTGTCCTGTGGGGTTTAGCATCTGAACTTCTGACTCCTGTATATACAAATAGATAGATATATATCAGGTAACCCAGGTTTATATGCTCCCAAATGAACTCTAAATTCTTTCCTATTTTTTGATCTCATTTTAGGAAATATTTAATTACAGCTCTTGATTTAGTCTGGATTCAAGATTTAACTCCCTGGTATCTGCATCCCTGGCTCATAAGACATAGGCCCTCAGAGGTACTGGCATTTTGGAGTTTTAGAGAAAAGATCTGTACAAAGAGGAGAGAAGAAAAGCTTGGCAATAACCCAAGGAGAGGGGAGGCCTGGGTGTCAAGAGGCAGCTGGAGGACACAAGAAGGAGGATTTCCTCAGGAGATGAGTCCTGTTTACTGTCCCTCAGTCAGCTTGCTTATTCACTTTGGCCAGAGAATGTTTCAGTGAAGCAATTTTGGGTTCTGAATTGCCCTTGAAGCTTTTTCATATCAATAAGGAAGCACTGTCCACTGGCTTCTCTTTCTTTTCTGAGATGCTTCTCAAATGTGTAATTTTATTCAAATTGAATGTTCCCCAAGGGTCCACTGAAGGTCCAGTCATCTTTGCTGAAGCCACATCATTTAGAAAAGAAGTGTGGGCAGCAGTATTTCCAGGTGGACCCCAGTCTCATGCTCCATCTGAGGGTCAGCTGACCTCAGACCCAGACCTTATGGTCTTGTCTCTGCTGGCAGGCAGGAAAGAGCAGACACTGCCTTTGTTCAGAGCCACACTCAGGGGGCAAAAATTGAATACCCTCAAAGGCTCCTGAATTGAAAACTCGATTCCCAGTATAGTGATGCTCTGAGATGGGCCCTTGGAAGGTGTTCTGGTCATGAGGATGCTGCTTCCACCAGTGGATTTATCTGTTGATGAATGCTTTTGTTACTTTTTCATCTCTGGGACAAAATACTCAATACTCACAATGGAAAGAAGGAGAAGCTTCTCTTGGTTCACAATTTCACTCCATGGTGGGGCTACAAGCAGGAAACCATGGTGAAGGGCCTAGTGGGAAAACTGCTCTCCTCATGGTGGTCAGGGAGCAGAGAGAGAAGGGAGAAGACAGCGAGGCAAATATACCCTTCCAGGTCACAGCAACTGTGACTCATCTCCTTGATCAGGTGCCCTCTCCTTCCCTCCTCTACCCTGGTACCATGAATTGAACTCAGAACCTTGCACTTGCCAGGCAGGTGCTGTGCCACTGAGCTATATTCCCAGCCTCCACTTCCTAACAGAAAGTCAGGTTTATCACCATAGTGCATTCCAAGAGCCTTGCTGACGAGCACAGGAAGCCGTTGGGTGACATCTAGATATAAACGTAATGACGGATTCATAATCTTGTGGCATGACTGGCAGTGATGGAATATAGGAGTGAGTGCTAGTGGGAGGGTCTGTTCCCTTGGGAACCACATTCAGGTCCTGGACCTTTTATTCCTGCCTGCCAAATGCTGTTTCCTTCTACCATGGTGGCTTGCCTCATTGCAGGTCTAAAAGTCAGCCTGCCATACATAGACTAAAGCCTCTGGAACTGTGAAACAAATAACCCTTTCCTCTTTTAAGGTATTTTGTCACAGTTTTGAAAGCTGGCTGACCCAAAAAGAGAACCTCACGGCCCCAAGCAAAAGTTGCATAAGTGAATTCCTCTTTAGGGGCAACTCCCAGCGCCCCAGCCTGCCAGTCTACAAACTCAAGGTTTGTAAGATTCACACCAGGGTTCTTCTGAGTCTCTTCCCACAACCCTTTTTAGTAACTTGAGGGACATCAAGGAGGCATGGAAAGGAAACAACTTGATCTCACTGAAGAGGGCAAGCCAAGGGGACCAGTAACAAAACCCTGGCGTCAAACTAAGTCAGTATCCAAGGAGGTCAATGAGAAGTGCAGTTCAGACCCAGCATGGACTTGGCATAAGAGGGGCCTCTGTCAGTACTGCACCGGGTTGAAGATGCAGATTAACTGTGACAGTGTGGAGGTCAGGTCTCGGCCGCCCTCCATGGTTAACTGTGGAGACATGGTGCCCTCAGCTGCAGTTCTGCACCCCACGGTTTCAGTGATGGTAAATCGCAGTTCAAGAATACCAAGTGGGAAATTCTAGAAATTAATAATTCCTGAGTTTTAAATAACTTGTGTATCATGTGAATGGTTTTATTGTTGTTAATCTCTTGTGTGTCTAATATATAAATTAAGCTTGGTGTATATATTGGAAAAATTACACTATATAGCATTTCCTATCACTCATGATTTCAAGCATCCACAAAACGTTTCCCCCACATCCTTTGGAAGAAGGGAGAGACTGTGAATGAAGACAACCCAGATGAAAACAAGCAAAGGCTGTTTGTCCAGAACCTTCTGTTGTAGAGAAATCGCTGTTTTTTTTCCATCATCATAAACAGAAGAAAGTTTCAAATGTGCCCAGTGGATGCTTCAGCATGGAAAGGCAGACTACCTAGACACAAGGTTAGGGCCATGTATCCACAACATCACATAATTGGTCCTAAGTCAGAAATGGGACAAAGGTAGGGAATCTGTCAGTTATTTATCGAGTCCTAGTCACTAATGCTGATTGTTACAGAATTTGTTATTGGGCTTCTTAGATCATTATTAGAAACAGAAGTTTGACTTTCTGCAAGTCTGATTTACTATAGCAGGCTGGTTACCTGGGCTGGTTCTTGCAGATAGGGATGGTTTCCTGGCTATATTCCTGCAAGTTTTGGGTCAGAGTTCTACTTTAGCATGGCTATTTGTCCAGGCATAAGTGGAACTCAAACATGAAAACATAAATATGCTCAGTTTTATTGACTACAAAGTAATATGTTGGCAAGTAAAAGTTATTATCTTTCACTTGTCACGTTATGAATCAATTTTGTTTTCTTTCTCATGATTTCTTATTTTTTAATTTTCCTATGCTGAACATAGTATTTCTGATCAGAAAATACTGGGGCAAAAGTCATTCTCGCTCTCTTTTTTTCTCTCTCCCTTGCTTCCTTTCCCTTTCCTCTCTCCCTTCCCTGGCTTCCTCCATTCCCTTCCCTCCTTCCTAGGTCTGGTTCTTAGTCTGTATTATTAGTCACTTTCCTGTCACTGGCACTAAATACCCAACACTTCCAAACTGAAGGAGGAGAGGTTTATGTGGCTCGTGGTTTTGGAAGGTTGAGTTAATGGCAAGGCAGAATCAGCATGGCAGACAGGCTCAGAAGAAGAAAGCTGGCTATCTACCATGGCAGGCAAGAAGCAGAGAGAGAAGGAGGGAGGAGCAGGGGACAAGAATGCACTTCTGAGTCAGGCCCCAGTGATCACCTCTTGTGACCCAGTGCCACTCCTAACAGCATATGAGCTATGAACATACCAGTGGATCGGTCCACTGATGGGCATAGCATTCCTGTGACCCAATCTCCTTCCAAAACCCCCTCCTCTGAACACACAGGGCTCTGGGGATACTGTAAATCTATACTTAGCAGCCCTCTGTTCTGCCACCTGTTATTTCTCACCTGCAGGCTTAAAGCTATCGTACAGCCTCCTATTTCTGTCCTTCTTTGTCCTGAGAGGTCCTTCCTGCATCTCCAGAGGCCCGAGCTCTCAACGCCAGTCTGGTTTGCAACCGGTGGTGCTGAGTGAGGGAGTCTGAGGTAGAAAGTCCTCCTGGCTGGTCAGACTTGATTGTTTCCTACCTTGTCATTGCTTCTCTGATGCCGAAGTGACACTCCTCATGGACACTCTCATCCCAGAATGCAAATGTGCAATTGCATAGGCTAAAACATGGATTTCCTCCAATGAATTAATGGGTCTCAATCAAATACATGTTAAAAATAATCACTAACACAATTGCATGATTATCACATATATCTAAATACAAGTCTACCAAAAACTCATCTGAAATAAAATGGAAATGAAGATTTGTAAATAAGGGGGGAGGGGGTTGAAGGGAGGACAGATGAATAGGAAAAAAAGAGGAATCAGGATATATCATGTACAGGTACAAATTCTCTATGATGAATGTGATCATTATGTGTATCTAAATCATACCAATCAACTTAACAAAAAAGACTAATCTGAAAAAATTAATTCTAATGAATCTTCACCAAAACATATAAAAATATCATGTATGAATGCAGTCTCTGGACTGCAGCTATGCTGGCAGCCTTCTGGATGTCTATGTCAGTGGAACCAGTGTTTATAATTGTAATTATGGAAGAATGATATATTGAAATTTACTAATTGATTTTGAAAGTGCAGTTTAAAACCCCTTGAAAAAATAAAGGATTAGAGAAACCACTCAGCAAGTAATTAATTCATTCAATTATTTATTGAGTTAAATTGTTCTCTCTTCACACGTCCATGCACAGGTACACACACACACACGCACACATACACACCCACACGCACACACATACTTCTTGCCCTGTGTTCCAAACACTGAGGTATGAATGTGGAAATTACCAAAAGAGTGAAAAACCTCTGGTTTCATAGAGCTTATATTCTGAGGGGAGGAAAAATAACAATTATTTAAGAGTTAAATAGAAAATACAAAGTATGGAAAACTATTCAAAATTATGTTAAGAATTAGTTTCAATTCTTTATTACTTTGTGATAAGTTATAAGTACAGATTTGCATCTGTGCAATATTATTTTTACTTAAAATTCATTATTTTTCTGATCATAAAATTATTATAAAAAGGCAATTTCAAATGATTACCCATTTGCTTTTGGAAACCATTGATAATTTATTAAAATGTTCATTATTATATATAAAGTAAACTGTTGAAATTATACATAAAATTTTAAAAACAATAAAAAGAATAAAAAACATAAATAGTGAAAACTACGTAAGAGGTCGTTCTTGCAGAATTTGGGGAAAGACTTCCTGAACAGCCCAGTGACCCCGCTACACAGTGCAGCAGAGGCGGCTCGCGTGCGTGAGACACACAAGCATTGCATACGGATAGGCACCCTGAGGAGGCTGAGGCTGCAAATGTGGACTCACAGTTTCTAAGGCCACTGGATGAGGCTATGAGGCCGAGGCAGGAGTACTGCGAATTCCAGCCCAGCCTTGACAGTTTATCGACTGGGTGAGAACTTGTCTCAAAATAAAAATGAAAAAGGGGCTGGATGTGGAGCTCAGTGAGAAGGCCCTGGGTTCAATCCCCAGTGGTACAAGAAACAAAACAGAAAACAAAGTTGAAGAAAACATCGCAGCTGAAGAGAAGGCGGCTGGCTGGCTTGCACGCTGGCCAGCTAAGCCAGGAGGATGATTTTGCAAGGGAGACAAGGAAGGAAGCCAGGAGGAGGTGAGGAGGTGGGAAGAAGAGGCCAGCGCAGTGTCTGAGGCCAATCGGGGCCGCAGGCAGGAGGGAGAGGATGGAAAGACAGCTGCTGGAGTTGGCAGCGGGCGCTGGCCGGGTGGCTCCAGGACACACTTCCTGTGATGCTGCCTCTGGCTGAAGCCACTTGGGAGTGGGCTGGGCGGGAGTGGGTGGAGAGTGGAGACAGCAGATGCAGAGGCCTGGGCTGAGTCTTAGGAGGCAGCAGGAGGCTAAGGGCAGGCGGGGCGGGCGTCCATGCTTTCTTTCATTCAGTAGCAGGAACCAAACTCAGGACCTGTGCACTGACTGCACCCCAATCCATTATTTGAGACAGGGTCACTAAGTCACCAAGCTTCCCATGTGGGGCTCCAACTTGCAACCCTCCTGCCTCAGCCTCGCAGAATGCTGGGAATCGTGGTTTTAAATGAGCCTGTCTCGCCAGGGATTTAGCTCAGTGGCCTAAGCGCCCGCCTGGCAAGCGCGAGGTTGTCAGTTCAATCCCTGGCGCCGCAAAAAAAAAAAAAAAGTCTGTGTGTGGCTGGAGGGGAAAAGCTAGTGGTGAGTCCCGTGGGCCCCGTGTGGTCCCCTCGGGCCTGCGCTTAGAAGGGCCAGGCCTTGGTTTAATTCTCCGTCATTTGTGCATCAGGGTTCAGCACGTCCGCTTTGCTGGTCCCGTGCCTCTGGAGGGGGTGGGGGGAGCCTAAGGTGCGGTCGGTGGCTGGAGGCGGCCAGAAGATCGCTCCTCGGGGGCAGCGGGGAGCGTGCGTGTGCACACGCGTCGCATTTGCTTCTCCTCGTCCGTGAAAGGCCACCGCGCTGGTGGGCAGCGCCGGGCAGTGGAGGCACCAGTGTGGTCAGGCAGCAGCCTTCCCGGCTCACTGCGGGCCTGTGCGGAGGGGAAGCACGGTGGGGCGGGTCCGCAGCCTGCAGGCACCAAGGGCAGGCCAGGCGGACAGGCCGAGGAGGGCGGCGGGGCGGGCGGGCGGGCCGCGGAGGGGGCTCCCTCCCGCCCGGGGCGTTCGCTCGGCCTTGCGCCCCTCCCTCCTCCCAGCTGTCCAGGCTCCACATTTCCGGGGTGCTTAAGTGAGTCCGCACTGTGCGGCCGCTAAGGAGCTGCTTTTACAAACCGCCGCGAAGTGTCGACCAGTGGGTTACAGCTGACTGTGCTGACCCAGCTTCAGTGGGCAGCGCCCTCTGCGCACCGAGGCCCCCCTTTCCACCGCCTACCTGCAGAGCGACCCGCTGAGGGCGCGAGAGTCCTGCTTCCCGCTCCCGGAGGCTGTGCGGCCCTCTGCCTCCTGGACTCTCTGAAAGGCTGTGCCTGCCTCACTCTTCTGTTTTCGCTGGTGTTGAATCTTGATTCACAAATGTTTTTCACTTTACAGTCTATAGATACACTTGATCTGTGTCGTTGTTCTTACAAATTAAGGCAGACAGCCGGGCCTGGTGGTGCAGGCCTGTAATCCCAGCACTCAGGAGGCTGAGACAGGACGATCCTTTTGAGTTCGAGACCAGCCTGGGGTACAAAGTGAGCTCAAGGCCAGCCTGAACGGCATAGTGGGACCCTGTCTCAAAAGACAAGGGCCGGGGATCTAGCTCAGTGGCCTAAGCACCTGCCTGGCAAGCGCAAGGTCACAAGTTCAATCCCCGGTGCCGCAAAAATTAAATAAATAAAAAATAAATTAAGTCAGACCCTTTAAGAGTCTGAATAGTCAAACTCAAGCCCTTGTTTGGAGTCTCAGTTTTCTAGTGCTAGCAGCTACAAAAGTTATCAAAAAAGTTAAAAGAATGAAAACTCATTACTTAGAGCCCCACTGGCTAGAAATCCGAAATGGGCTTAGGGTGCTGAGGTCAAGGTGCTGCTGGCCGGGGCAGCTCCGGGGAATTCCCGCAGTGCCCCTGCTCCTGCCCATTCCGGTCCTCCCACCTGCAAGGACCCTAGGCTACTCTCCCTGTCTCTCCATCTCAAGGTTGGCAGAGTGGCAGCTGCACCTGGAGCCCTCACCCTCTCTGCCATGCTGAGTGATGTTGGTCACTGGTGTAGGAGCTGGGATGCCAGCTGTCTGGGCTTCCCACAAAATCACCTTTATAATTTATTTCACTATTTCTTCTCATTCATGTGGTTTTCTCTCTGCTCCTGGTATTCTCTGTCTTTGTCTCTCTCTGTCTCTGTCTTTCTCTTCATCTCTCTGTCTGTCTGTGTCTGTGTCTGTGCCTGTCTCTGTCTCTCTCTCCATCTGTCTGAGTCTCTGTCTGTCTGTCTCTCTCCCCCTCCGGTGGGGCATCACCCAGCCCATTGCTATGGTAGGTGGTGTGTAGAACGTGTGTCTTCATTCTGCTCTCATGACTGCTTATGATTTCCACATTGTAGTTTCTGCACTTTTCCTCTATGTTCTCTCAGGATTCTTACTGTATTTTCTAATTTGGCAATCAAGTTTTCCTCAGAATACAGTCTAATCTGCATTAAGGATTTTTGCCTTGTAAGATCTGATAATTGTTTTTTATATCTATTCTGTTTTATACTGCTCTCATATTCATCTTCTATTTAAATTTAGACATACCACATTTAAAAATATATGTGATAAAACAATATCAATTCAGTATGAGTAAAATCAGTGTAAAATCAGTGTAAGTAAAAAACAATTATAACATAAACATCAATTATCTTTTTCTAATGACTTTAGGTAATAGGCTAGCACTTTGCAAATATCTATGTGATTTTTTTTCTATTAAAGTTTCTGTCTAACTTTGTTGTGGATTCGTCCCCACATCCTCCTTCTGGTAAAGACTATCTTGAATTATGTTGTGTTGCTGCCCTCTTGTCTTCCGTCCTTCTTTATATGCATGTGTGTGTAGCTCAGTTCTGCTTAGGGATTTTATATATATGTATGTTTATTTCATGGATATTTATTAGGGATATTTATTATGTGTATACCAGGGATATACACTCACTATTTGGGCATAGGAGGCATGGTAAAAGTATGCTGAATGCACGCATTACAAAATGTAATGTGGTAAAAGACATCATTGTTGACTCTCTTCACAGTACTCCCTCTTGCTTCATGCAGACTTCCCCCCATTCTTGCCATTTTCTGAAGTGGTTCTGGAAGTCCTGTCTGTGTCATTAGGAGGTGGATCACAATATGGTGAGTGCTGCTGCTGAGTGCCATCCAGAGTGAAGGCAGGCTTGGGAAACCACAGGGTTGTGTCCTCATCGGCTTCATTCACTGAACCTGGCCCTGAGTGACTCCGACTCTTCTCCAAAGCCAAAATGACCAGGAAAACTAGAGGTCTGAATCAACTCAGGACATCAAGACAGCCACAAGGTGCAGACACCTGAAGGGAGGGCTCCAGAGCTGCTGCAGTAAGGGGTGAGGAGGCTGTGATGGGCGGCACAGCACAGCGCTCACCTGCCCATTGGCAGTGATGCTGGTGTGAACACACCTGCTCTGGCATGAGTTGTGTAAAACTATAGCATATGCACTGGTGCACCCTGCATAGTACTCACTAATGGTAGCAGATGATGTAACCCAGTAAATGTTACCGTTCTGTATTTTTACTGTGATGCAGCTTAACTCCAACTTACCAATTTTTATTGCAGCAGTATGGCACATTGTACTGATAGCAGCCTTACACATCTTGCGTTTACCACAGTTCTTCATTGCTTCAAAAAACCAAAGGCCAGCCTCTACCTTTTAGATCCATGCAGGCACGTTCTGTGAAGCTCACACAGCACGGAGATCACCACTGCTCTTCTTGGAACACAGTCCTGCCACTGCAGAGGGTGCAATGAGGTGTTGAACTTACTGTAGCTTTACTGGTGGGGTTAGGTGACTGTGCATTTGCCAGTATTCTTAGAACATGCGCAAAAATGAGTGAGTTTTTAACAATGCTAACAGAATGTTACAAAATTTGTATTTTCAGTTAAAAAATGTATAACCCTAATAGACAAGGTGTAATAAAAAATACAGTTGCTTGAAGTTTAAATAAAATTATTAGAGCAAAGTACATGTTTGTATGAATCCCCCTCAGAATACTTCCCCTCCCTTCTATTGATTTTCTATTGAACAGATTTCTGCTTTTATTTTTAATCTCTGTTCTTTTTCAGTTTTTAAAAATTTATTTCTAATTTTTCTATAGTAAGCATTTAGAAATATACATTTTTCTAGGCTGTAACTGATAACATTGTTAATACTTTTAATTTAAACTTTTTTGTGCACATATGATTTACGTAGTCCTTTTGCAAGCAACATAGAAATAGACTCATTTTATTCTCAGTTTTTAAGCCAGTCTGTGATTCTCTGCACTTTAGTGGGAGAGTTTAGATCATTTATAGTTTTTGTGATCACAGATATATTTAAACTTTCTTCTCCCACTTTGTTTATGTTCTTTAGTTTTCCACTTTGCTGTTTCCTTTTTCTTCATTTAATATTGCATTTATCCTTAAATTTGTTTGATTAAAAGGATATATATATTTAATATCTTGGGCAGGCATGATGGGGAATAACTGTAATCCCAGCACTCTCGGGGGCAGAGGCAGGATGATCAAAAGTTTGAACTCAACCTGGGTAACTTAGCAACTTAGTGAGGCCCTGTCTCAAAATTTAAAAAAGATGGTGGGGGTGCTGGAGATGTAGTTCAGTATGAAGGGCCTGAGTTCAATCATCAGCACCACAAAGGGGGAAAATGTTAGTATCTTAAGCTCCCTACAAATGTTGTAAAAAATTGCAACATTTTAACTCTGCTGCCTTTTAAAAAGTTTTTATTGTTGTCCAAGATTTTTCTTCGATATTTTTAGCCTTCAAGTCAGACACTACTTTTATCATGTCATAAAGACTTTGCTTGTTTAGGTTTGTACAGGTGTTTGCCAATTTCTTTTTCCTACCATTCTTTTATACCTCAAAACATCTTTCTAAGTTTATTTTTCTACTTCTGAAGGAACTTTTTTTAGAACATCCATTTGTGTACATGTTTTCATGGTAACATTTCTAGTTTCTGTTTAACTAAAATTTTCCTTATTTTACTCTGGTTCTTAAACTATGATTTTGCTGGGAATACATTTCTAGATTGATAGTGGTTTTCTGTATATTTTTCTACTGCCTTATGTGCCTTCATTGTGGAGAATCTGCCATTCTAATGATCATTTCTTTGTAGATGAGGCTGTGATTTCTATCTGGATGTCTCCAAAGCCTCCTGTGCTCATAGGTGGGGCATTTGGAAGGTGCTGGGGTGATGAGGACTCCACAGCTGACTTCCTGTTAGGAGATGGGGTCTGGTCAGAAGAGGTGAGTCCCCAGAAGGTCATCTCCCTTCCTGGTCTTCCTTCTCTCTGCTTGCTGACTGCCATGGCGGGAGCAGCTCTCCACTGCCGTGCCTTCCTGCCTTGGAACCAGCGAACTATTGACTGAGGGCATGAGCCTAAGTAACCGTCTTCTCCTTTAGGTTGTGGGTGTTGAGTGTTTGTCTCAGCAAGGAGAAAGTGACAAAGACAGATGATTTCTCGGGAAAGTTTCAAGACTTTCTATTCTATTTGGTATTTTGTAGTTCTATTACATTATGTCATAGGATGATGCTGTGTATTATCTCTGATCTCCCCCATTACATGAGTCTGAGACACAGTCTTAGAAAGTAGATGGTTTCTTTTGGGAACCGAGCCAGGGTAAAGAAAAATGGGACTATGTGGTGGGTTGACAACTGATGGGCAACTTGTAACACCCAGCTGAACTGAGTCAGCGTGGTTCTGGGTATGGATGACCCACCTGAGGACTGTCGTCAACAGCATAAAAGGAGAACCAGAGGGGAAGATGGTGTGCTCTTAGTTCTACTGGAGAACCAACACTGTCATGGTGGCAGTCCTTATTTGAACTCAGCTGTTCTCATCATCGGGGGAGCTCAAGACCTCACTGTCACTGAGGATGGCTGTGGCTCACTTCTGGGGAGCTGTGGTCCTTACCTTGAGCATTGCTTCCTGGCTCAAGTGCAGAACCCTCAGCCCACTGGCACAGATTCTTCATTCTGCTGGTACAGACCTTCTAGCTTCCACCACTGACCTTGGGGCCTTCCAGCGCAGATCCTTGTTACAGAGTTGCATGAGTCAACATCATGGGCTCCAGGACTCCAGCTGTACTTGTGGGAGGCCTTGCCATGGGCTCTAGGTCTTCAGCTGGACTCGTGCAGGACATTACTCATGGAATCCAGGCCCTCAGATTCCCTGCACTCTTTTTGCATTGGACTCTTTAGTCTGTGAATTATATGTCCTGTACTAATTCCTTTCCCTTGTAAACCCTAACTACAACAGACCAGGAAAAGTGAAACAAGGAGGTAGGGTGGCCCAAAGCAAAGGTCCACTCTAGATCTGGTCACTACTGTGGAAAGGGGGGTTCAAGACCCTTGGGACCCTGGAGGTGCTTTCTAGAATGCATCCCAGCTGGGGGTGTGGAGGATGCAGGAGGAGGGCCTCTATCTCTGAGTTCCCATTCCCTGTGCTCAAGGATGGATCCACAAAAGTGTTCACCTTGGATTTTCAGGGTTGGTGCCATTGTGGGCATCTGTCTGGATTCCACATGCCTCAGAGATAAGCCAGGACCAAAATGAAGGTATTTGAGTCACAAGCAAGCATGGTGTTGTCAGCTGTACCTTGGAAAGGTGCTTGCTGCAATGATGACTATCGTAAAGATGGCTTAATACAGTTTGTTTTCAGTTTAACACTTGCTGAGTGTTACAGTTTAGATCTAAAATGTCCCCCAAAACTCTGAGTTAGGTGTGGGACCTGGTCAGAGGTGGTACCTGGGGTGTGACCTGGAAAGGTATGTTCTTGCCTCTGGGTCCTCCTTTCTTGCTTTGCTTCCTGGCTGCTGTGGGGTGAGCTGTGCTGCTTTATCTATGTTTTCACCATGTGTTTCTGTCTTGCTGCTGGTTGACCATGGACTGGATCCTCTGAAACCATGAACCAGTGTAACCCTCTGTTCTTTTAAGTGGTGCAAAGTGCATAAGGTGTGTTGTCCCACTAATGGGAGAGTGGCATCCTGAATTTATCCATTTTCTCATCATCTCTCAAAATCTTCAGCTATTATTCTTTCATTAACCTTCAACATTCTCCATTTATTTCCTATTTGTCTCTCTTACCTTCTGTCTCTTTTTCTCTCTCCTATTCTTTCCCATGCTTCCTTTGTCTCACTGTTGTCTTCCTTGTCTCTCAGATTCTGATTAGACAGAATTAGACAGTTCAAATTTCTTCTTCTTTTAGTTGTTTTTAATTCTATATTCTTGTACTTACTATAGAATCTTGGTTACTGCCTTCTACTATACCTTCCAGTGTGGAGTGTGTGTGTATTCCTTTCTTTAGTTCTCTTAATAGCTCTGTGCTCATTTTTGATGATCTGTGTCAGCTGTTGGGTTGAAAGCTGCTATTTGTTGTTCTGCTGTCTCACGTTATTTGCTGACCATCAATTGTGGCTTCCTGCCTGGTTCATCTGTGTGGATTCTGTGGACCTCTGTTCAGGGTATATCATCCAGACAGGACCTGCATCTGCTCCTGTCAGGCTAGGGGAGGACCTCAGACCGGAGATGGTGAGGGGAAGAATGCTGACCCTGTGTCAGTCAGCTTTGCATCACTGGGACAGAAAGCCGAGGTAATTGACTCATAAAGAGAAAAGCAGTGCTGTGGCTGGGAGTATTGTTTCCAGTCCATAATGAACTGTTGGCCCGTAATTGTGGACTTTAATGTGAAATGCTTGATATTAGCACAAATACAAAAGCAAAATATATGCTTATTTCCATGTCAATACATAACCTTGTAGAAGATATATATATATTTTTTTTTTCAGTAGCACATTTTGGCGTAGCAGCATTGATCTAAATTAAAAATTAAGCAAACAAATTTTAGAATTTACTGATGTTATTAAATGCTTCATGTTTAACATAAAATATGTATATTCTTGTGATTTGTATTGACAGTTTTAAAAGTTTTGCAAATGTCAGTCTCTGTCTCTGGTATCCAACCCTAACTTCTCCACATTCCAAGCCCTTCTGAGCCTGCTGTCCACAGGACTCAGGCCTCGGCAGCCCCCAGCACGGAGTGTGGCATTTGCCGGCAAGCCTGGACGCAGGGTGGGCAGTGTTTGTAGGCGAGCCGGGCTGGCTTCCTCTCTGCAGTACCAGGAGTGTCTAGGTTGCATAGCTGACCCGCTAGGCACTAGGTCTTGGTTTGCACTCCAGTTCCCATTGCAACTATGGGTTTGTGCTTTCAGCTCTTCCAACCCCTGTGTAAGGTTCTGTTGAAATAATCTTATCTTCAGACTCTGTTTTTTGCCTCAGAGAGTTCTGGTGAACCTCTACCAGGTATCGAACATTAATACTGCTTCCTTCTCTACCATTGGTGGTCGGATTCCTGAGGTTACAGATGTCTACAGCAGCCCATCTGTTGGGTAAATTTAGACTTTTGGAAATCATTGACCTAATCATGAGTAGGCTCACGGACTGCTCCACCCACTGTCTCTAAGAATCCCTAAATTCCGTTCTGCAGCTGCACTGAGGTCTCTTCCGTATCTTTTAGCATCCAGTCTGAATAACCCTTGTGGGCAAATATCTGCCCTGTGACCTGGTGGGGAGCTTGGTTTGAGCTCCAGCGTGTTTGAGCAATGGGATCGCAGGCTGCTGGGCTCTCGTTTGCTCAGGTACCTGTGCCTGACTGTAGAAATGTAGCTGGAATAGTTGGCACCTGTTTGCGTGTTCCAAGGACACGCCCAGGTGTGAGGTTTCCCGGGACAGCACAATTCTTGGAAATGGGATATTCCACTGGAAACAAAAGTGTCTCAAGCAGTGCGAAGTGCCAACTTCTCAGGAACTGAAATTCCCTCTGGACTTCTGATATTAGCTATCAAATGTCAATTTTTCCAGCCTCTCTTGGAAAAAAAAATTGGCTAAGTTAGGGTGATAGATGAGCAATCATGAAAGCATTTATATTGAGGCTATGCTACTTAGAACATTACTTGGAATTCAGGTGCTTGTCTGAAACTTGGCATCTGAGAATTGGAAGGGAAAGACTGCAAAAAGAATGTTTACTCCATTCTAAAACTTGACTTCTAAGCCCTATTTCAAGAAAGTTTTGATAACCTATAAACTTTACCTCTTGGGCTGTCTTCTTCATTAAAATTCTTGTCTTTGCAGTCTTTTTTGATCATCTCAAAAGTAGCGTGTAAACACTTCAGCTATTGACAATTATTTTTTGAGGTTTCATTAATAATATTAATATAATAATGGGTCTAAGTACAGACCAGAAACTGAGTTGACAAGTTTTACCTCATCTACAAGTTTTACCTCAACCAACCCGCATGGTAGCCCTGTGACAGTTACTAATTTTATGTGCAATAAAGGAAGAGAGACTTAAAGAATTTTGTTAACTTGCTTCAGTAAGCAAAACCCTTAGTGAATTCTAAGACTTGGTAAATTCCATAGCTTTAATTTAAACCAAGGTGGCTTAATTCCCAAGTCTACCCACATCCTTAGGCACCACAGGGCAGGGTGATGCGTGACCAATAAAAACAAACAAAACTTGGGAAAGTCAAGCAGATGTCCAGGCATCGCAGCACTAAAATTCATGTGTTTTCCACAAGAGGGTGACTGTCTTCGTTCCACCAATGCCTATCCCATCTCATACTGCTCATGAAGGTGTTATAAAGGAAAGGAGTATGTGTGTGTGTGTGTGTGTGTGTGTGTGTGTGAGAGAGAGAGAGACACAGACACAGAGACACAGAGAGAGATGGAGACAGAGAGCCTGAGACAGAGAAAGACAGAGAGGCTGAGTGACATTGCTGAAACACCATGCTATGTTTTTCCTGGATATATCTTGTCACCCTGTTATGCATCCACCCAACAAGTAGAATACCACTAATTTCTGCACAAGAGACATTCATGAAATAGAAGATGCAGTTAATGTCTGGCTCCGAACCAAACCTTTTCAAGGCAGAGGACATTCAGTAGCAGTTAATGCCACTAGACCATATTTAGAATCAATTCTCAGTCCTCCATTCCTGAGGGAATTATCCTATAATTCAATTGAAATATAAGAAAGGGTCTTTTACTAAGTGGTCATTGAATTCATTTTATCTTGTATTAGTAATCCAGAAAAAAGAAAACTTTCATAGTTTAGATTAATGACATTAATTTTAATTAGTGGTAGTTTACTAGGTACACAGTTTCTGCTTGAAATAATGAAAACATCTGGGAACTAGAGTGTGGAGACGGTTGTGCAGCATTGCCAGAATAACTAATGACACTAAACTGAGTGCTTACAATAGTTGAAATGGCAATTTTTGTGTTGTATCTATTTTGCCACAATAGAAAGTCATAATAGAAGTCTTGTTAGGTTCTCATTGTATACAAAGAAAAAAGAGACTAAAGTAGGCACACTGTGGCTCTGCTGAGAAACAAGAGGATGGAACAGTAAGGGGAAATGGGAAGTCCAGGACTGGAAAATCGCTGCAGAGAATGCCGAGTGCTCCGTCCAAGAGACAAACCCAGCAACATGACTCCTTGGGGTCTCCAAGCTGCCGTGGAAGGGGAGCAGGCTCCGCTGCAGGCAGACAATAAGGTCTGGGCTCTCCTGTAGTTACCTGGGGCAGGGCTCGGCCTGAGGGTGGGCCGTGTTTGGGTTAAGGAGAGTCAGGCTGCAGACCACGTGCACAGTGAGCACTGGCGCCTGGTGGAGGGGACGAGGGACGTGTGTGGAGCTGGGCAGAGCTGCCGCTGTGTGAGCACAGCTGGCAAGTGGTGTGGTCTCCACTGCAAGGCCAACTCTCTGGGAAAGAGTCTGGAAGACGCCCGTGTGTCCTCATCTCCCAGGCTCTGTGCCCGAGCAACCCACAGGCAAGGATGCAGGGGACACCAGGGCCGATCAGAGGCCAAGAGCCCCATTGTGCTGGGCTGCAGCTGAAGACCGTGGGTGAAGCCTCGCCCCTCAGAAAGAGATCCCAGAAGAGAGTCTCATATTGTGGGGGACCCAAGAGATGCCATCCAGTGCCACCTGGGTGCAAGGAATTGCAGTGCAGAATTCTTTAGAGGGTTGTGCCCAGCTCCGGCAGAGCAAAAGGGACAGCAGTTACCAGCGGAGTCCCCTGGATCCAGTGGTTGCCCCAGGCTGCCTCTCTCTCTCCTGTGTCTGAGACCCGGGAACAGAGGGCTGCCTTGCCTTCCAAGTCTCTGGCCTGTACTGTACTGGAGGCGTCCATGCTGTGGTCTTCTCCGGAAGGTCAGTCACTGATCCACGCAGACAGGGAGGAGAGAGTCGGAACAAAGTCTCCCACCGAGCCAAGTCAACGAAAAAGACCAACCAGAGCTTGACACCTACATCCGAGTGAAAAGCCTGCTAGGACTCCACATGCCCTAGAAGAGTGGGAGTAGGAGCCTTGGAGGGGCACGTCAGGGAGCAGTGGCCTTGGTGTCCATGTCTGGTCCCTTTCTGGTACCCTTCCCTCTGGCGCTCCTTCTCTGCTCTGCCTGCCTGGCACTGTGCATGGCACACCTTTCCACTATGACGTCTCTGCTGTGCAGTCAGCTGATTGTGTACTGGAATCATGAGCAAATAAAACCTCTCTCCCATTAAAAAGAAAAATTGTGGGAGATTGTGCCTAAGTTTTAACCCCATTAACAGTGGATTGTCTGTTTTTAATTTTTTTTCCTTATCACTCTGTAGTTCTTTAAATATTGACAGTATAAGTCCTGTGTTGGATTTGCATAGTACAAACATATATTCCTCTCTGTGGCTTTTAGTTTTATTCTCTTAATGAAGTCTTTGATAACTTTCTTTAATGTGATTCAGTCTATTATTTTCCCTTTCATGTGGTTATTGTTTTGTATATCCTGTTGAACAGTTGTCTTTCATATTGACTTGAAGATATTTCACTTAGTTTTATTTTCAAAGATGTTACTTTTTGACCAATGATATTTCTGGAATCATGTGGGTGTGTGTGCGTGTGCATGCACGTGTGCCTGTGCGCACGTGAATGTGTGTGTGCATGCATGTGTGCTGTGTGTATGTATGCTTGTGTGTGTGCATGTGTACATGCATGTGTATGTATGCGTGCATGTGTGTGTGCTTGTGTGTGCATGTGTGCATGCATGTGTTCGTGAGACATCAGATGGAAGCCAGGAGCAAACTGTTTAAGAGTGACTCCTGTGTACTGTGCCCTATAGGCTGTTACACAAGGGTGACAGAAAAATATGGTGACTGTTCCAATTTTTAAAACTTATTCTAGTAAAGTACACATTGCCATTAATCTCCCTCAAAACACTTTGGAAAAAACATGCTAATTTCCTCATTCTTGCCACCTTCTAAAGCAGTTCTGAAAATCCTCTTTCCTGAGCAGTTTTACTCAATGTGATAAAAAAAAAAAATCCAGCGAAGACTGCTACTGAGTGCCACCCAATGGAAAGGCACAATTTAGAAATCATGACACTGGGTCCTCATCCACTTTACTCATCAAATCTGGTCCCATGAGACTCTGGCTCTTCCCCCAAGTCGGAATGAGCATGAAGGGAAAGGTTGTGAGTCCATTCAGGACACTGAGGCAGGAATGACAGTGCAACTAAAGACACTCACAAATAAGCATTTAGGCCACTGGTCAATTTGTCTTTACACCAGTGCCAGTTTATGTTAATATAGTTTTATCACAGGTCTTCACGACAGGAAGTGTGAGTCCTTCAGCATTGCTTTCACTTTTTGTGATTGCCTTGTTTATTCCTGACCCTTTTTATTTCCAAGTTAGTTTTTAGCTTATCGATTGTAACACAACAATAAAATCCTGCTTGGACACTTAGTGGAATGACATTGAATCTGCATAGGACGTGTTCCTCGGTCGCCTGCTCTTGTGGCTGTCAGGGCTTGCCCAGAGCAGGGCAGGATGGGCTGCTGCAATGGTGCTGTCCAGAGGTCATCTGGCCGCCCAGTCTGCCACCTGCTGGAGTCTCTCCTGGTCCTGGCTGTCGGGTCCTGCGGGTGGGCTGCTGCTGAGTCACACCTTGTTTCCATATTTTTAGAGCCAAGGTGGATTTTGTTTTACCTCCGGGCAGTTCTCAGACCCCCAGTGGCTGGCTCCCGGCTCCATGATGGGCAGGAGCCCTGTGTGAAGACTCCAGATCAGCTTGTCACAGTCAAGACCACTCCAGTTCTCCTGGCTGGAAGAGCACAGCAGCCTCCCCTGCACTGGGTCACCAGGGTGCTTTGGATCAGTGTCCCCAAAGCCACTGTTCAGAGCTTGGGCAGACAGTGCAAAGTTCTCAACATCCGTGAAGGCTGTGAGGTGATGCTGGGCCGTGAGGCACAGCTACCAGGAGGAGGGGTCCTGGAGGAGCCCTCTTGAAGCTGCCTCCTTGTCTGCTTCCTGCAGCTGAGAGTGGAGTGGCTTCCTCTGCCTGGTGCTGCCCCACCCTGGCTGCCTCACTCCAGTGCCAAAGAAGGGGCTGCGGAGGAAACTCCTGAAACCGTGAGCCTAGGCAGACTCTTCTCTGGGAGCTGCCATCCCAGACGCTTGGCCCCTAGAGGCCAGGCTGACCACAGGGCCCCCACTGTCTGAGGTCCCCGTGCCCTCACAGCAGCTCTGCCTGAGTTGTTCTTTTCTCAGGAGAGCAGCCAGCAGCGCCTGGACGCTCTGCGCTCTCTTTCCAGCTCTGCCTTTCCCGCTAACTCTGAGCTTTTGCTACCCATGCCTTTAACCTGGAAGGACAAGACTTTACAAACAGTCAAGGAAAGATCACTCCTCTATCTTGTATCTCCCATTGTTTCAGCAAACATGTCTAGGGGATCCCCACTGTGGCCGGTGGCCAAGAGCCAGGAGTGGCAGCGGGAGCTGCGGCGTACATGTTAGTAACAGTTCAGAGCTGTTACCCTGCGCATGTGCTTGCTGCTTCATTCACTCATCCTCTCAGATTTTACTTGTAGAATCGAACGAGGTGAAGTTTAACTTACTGGTTCCTTATTTTGTGATTTCTTCCCATAATCCAAGCATAAAATAATCTTTCCCAAAGCCAAATGTGACAGAGTTGCTTTCTTCAGTTCTTGTTGTAAAGTTTGACATTTTCCACTTAATTACTCCCCGTGGGTTTATTAATGTGTGGTTGGCATGATGCTGACTGGAGTACCCGTCTCAGCGCTGCTGTCCTCCCTGCCCCTCCAATAGCTCCTTCATCCCATGCTGAGCTGTGGGCTCCGCACTGGCCGTCACTCTCTTCTTGCACTAGGACGCCCACACAAGTTAGACGCATGTTGTTCTGTGGCCTGGGAAGGAGCTGTGGGTTTCATGTCCCACCTGTGTGGCAGCCGCTGGAGTGACTGAGGGAGGGCATCTTGTTACCAGCTTGCATTTCTGGGATGCTAAGTGGATAATGAGTAAGTGAGGTAAAAACGGGGAGTTTTGCCATCAGCTAGGAGAGCCCGTGATTCATTCGTGCTGGAGGTACCCTAACTCGAGGAAGTGCTGTGGTCTCGAGGAGCAGGGGATGGGTTCTGAAGCTGCAGTGGGGGATGTGGGTGTGACTGGTCACAAGGCTGTCATGACCCCAGGAGGAGCACAGTCCAGACTCATTAAAGGGGCGAG
This sequence comes from Cuniculus paca, assembly GCA_004365215.1. Classification (NCBI taxonomy): domain Eukaryota; kingdom Metazoa; phylum Chordata; class Mammalia; order Rodentia; family Cuniculidae; genus Cuniculus; species Cuniculus paca. The sequence goes on from RJWT010004485.1 coordinate 25,611, forward strand.
TGAAGGTCACCTTCTAGTCTCTTCCTCATCACTAACTTGACACACCCTTGAAGTCTAGGGTCCTCACAGCCCTCATGGATGTTGGGACTCACCATGTCTCTCGTGGTCAGGTGCTTACGCCCAGATGGAAAGAACACCACGTTCGGGGAAGCTGTGCAGGTGTGAGCCGTTGCAGCTTTGATTAGTGCTTCTGTCCTTCCTACCTCATCGCGTCTGCTCCAAACCCATCTCCAGCGCCCAGCTGAGGAGGACAGACGAGGCTACAAGGCCCTGAGCACTCATTCGGAGCCACAAACACAACTTGGCCTGGACTGGGAGAGTCGGTGCATGCAGCAGGGACAAAGTGAGTTCAGTGGGAAATTAAGACCACAGCAGATGCCCTGCTGTATGTGGGTTGCCAGGCGTTCAGTGGAGAGGAAAGGAGCACAGCCATTGTCTTTGGGGAACAAAGACAGATCTGGCCAACACGAAGAACAGGCAGAGCTGCGATTCTGAAGGCCTCATTCAAACGCCCTGTGTGTTGTGGGTACAGATGAAGGCTGAGTGGGAATGGCCAGGACTCCAGCATGACCCACTAAGGCTTGTCTGGGATGCCAGCTGCCGAGGTTGACTGGAGTCCAAAGAGCTGGACCCAGGGAAAAGGAAATGCCAGGGCCCAGGACTGGGCTGTTGGTTTTTATTTCTGCACCTCAGAAGGCAGAGCCCACGATGGGCAGGATTAGTGATTTTACTTCTGCTTCTTGTTTTTCTGCTTCGTGGCAAATACAGCTTCCTTCGAACTCTCGGTTGACTGACTTGACAGTCGCTCCAGGATTAGCTCTTAGAAGGCGAGGCTGATGGGGCTGCTTTCAGTCTTAGGAAATAAAATTTCCTTCTCCACACATCACATGCATCAGTGTGCAGTGCAAATATTATTTGTCCAAGGGCTAAATTTGGTGACATGACTGAAAAGTAGGGAGAAAAATACTTCATGCAAATGAATGCCAAAGATGCAAGAACCCAAAAAAAAATTTACTCGTGGAATTTCCTCCCCTTCCATCTCCTCCCCCTCCAACCTCCCCCTCTCTTTTTCTCTGTCACATTGATGTGTGTGATATAAGATTATGCCTCCATATGCACACACCATCTCTTCTACTCTTACATAGACTGTGAGGTTTTTTTCAATGCATTTAATTCAGTTACATGAATATATGACTAGTGTAGTGAATAATAAGTCATCTACAAAAAAAATTAAATTCAATAGTTCCAAGATGATTTAATAACTGGGCTTAGATAGAGTTAAATGCTTGAGAGTTTCATTCTTATTTTTAAGAAAATAGAACAAAACAAAACAAAGCAAAGCAAAACAAAATGGACTAGAGTCAAACACAATATAGCATTTCAGAACAGAACACTGCAAGCAATACAGGTCTTCAAAACATAACAACAAGAGCTTAACGATGCTTACCCCACTGTCTCTTGCCTTCTTCAAAATGGTTGTTCATACATTTACAGACAATAAATTCAAACAAAACAAAGTAATATAAAACCAGATAAAACAAAAGAGTGAACGCATTACAGGCCTTCAAGTCAGACAACAAGAAACCAGCAATGGCTACCGTAATGTCCCTTGTTTTTCAAAAGAACTGTTCCTATCTTCTCACATATTGCAATCAAATAGTAGGAAAGGGACTTAAACCAATCAAATCAAAGAATAAAAGCACAATTGGACTTCAGAACCTTTGCTCCATATATAATGGGAATTTTGTATCTGATTGAGTCTTACAGTTTCTTACACTAGGGAGATGATGTGGTGTTTACACATGTGAGTTTGATTTATTTCACTTATGAGTATGGTCTCAAGTCGCATCTATGTACCTATAAAAGCCTCAGTGTGATGCTTTTTATAGCTGAATAGTACTCCATTGTATAAAAGTACCACATCTTTTTTATCCATCTCTCAATTGATGGGCATTTGGGTTGTTTCCAAGATTTGGCTATTACAAATTGTGCTGCTATAAACATAGGTGCACATATATCACTGTGGTATGATGATTTCACTTCTTCTGGGAATATGCCCAGAAGCTGAATAGCTGGGTCAAATGGGACTTCCAATCCTAGCTTTTTGAGAAACCTCCAGACTGATTTCCACAGTGGCTACACCAGTCTACACTCCCACCAACAGTGGAGAAGGGTTCCTTTTTCCCCACAGCCTCTCCAGCATTTGTTGTTGTTGGTTTTCTTGATCCTGGCCATTCTTTCTGGAGTGACATGAAATCTGTTATAGTTGATACATTGTGTCAACTTGAGAAGTTTAGATGTTTGACTGAGAGACTCAGCAGGGAGCCAGGGTTCTTATTTTGTAAATATCCTCATCCTGTGCAAAAGAGGGCAAGGACATTTTTTGTGAGTGTTACACCCACCCTGAAGGGGGGGGGTGAACTGTGTACAATTTAAGGGAGGAGAAGAGGCTTGCTTGCTCTTTTGCTCTGGCTGCTGCCTTGAAATGTTGCCCCAGTGCCATGCAACCCTGCCTTGGAGCCAGCTGGTTATGGACTGAAATCTCCAGAAACTGTAAGCTAAATAAACCTTTTCTTCCCTAATTTTGGGTGTCAGGTGTTTGTCTCAGCAACGAAGAAAAGTGACCAAGACAAAATCTCAGAGTTGTTCTGATTTGCATTTCTCTAATGACCAATGATGCTGAACATTTTTTCCTGTATTTATTTGCCATTCGTATTTGTTCAGCTGAGAAGTGTGTTTTTACCTCAGATGCCCATTTTTCGATTGGGTCTTTGAATTTTGAGGACCTGATATTTTTTAATTCTTTATATGTTCTAGATAGAAGACCTTTGTCTGAAGGGCAGTTTACTAACATTTTTTCCCAATTTGTGGGTTTTCTTTTCACTCTGTTGGAGATTTCTTTTGACATGCAAAAACTTTTTAACATGATAAGATACCAGTTATTGATTCTGAGAAGTGTTTCCTGTGCAGTTCTTGTTCATGAGTTCTACACCTACCCCTATGTCTCCAAGATTTCTACCCACTTTGTTTTCCAGCAGATTTAGTGTTTCTGTTCTAATATTTAGATCTTCAATCCCTTTTGACTTTAGTTTAGTGCATGGTGATAGGCTTAGGTCTAGTTTTAGTTTTCAGCAGATGGAAAGCCAATTTTTCCAGCACCATTTATTAAAGAGGCTATCTTTCTTCCAGTGAATGTGTTTGGCCCCTTTGTCAAAGATAAGGTGTCTGAGTGTGTTTGTACTTGGGGTTGTATCTTCTAATCTATTCCATTGATCCTCAGGTCTGTTTTGATTCCAGTACCATGCTGATTTGATCACAGTAGCTTTGTAGTATAATTTCAAGTCCAGGATTGTGATGCCTCCTGTCCTGCCCTTGCTGCCCAGAAGTGCTTTTGCTATTCTAGGTCTCTTCTGGTTTCAGATGAATTTTAAGAATGATTTCTCTAGATTTGTGAGGTATGCTAATGGTATTTGGATGGGAATTGCATTAAACCTATATAATAATTTTGGGAGAATGGCCATTTTCACAATGTTTGTTCTTCCTATCCATGAGCATGGAATGTCTTTCCATTTTCTGAGATCCTCTTTGATTTCTTTTTTCAGAGTACTATAATTTTCATTGAATAGATCTTTTGCTTCCTTTGTTAGGCTGATTCCTAAGTATTTAATTTTTTTGGATGCTATTGTGAAGGGTGTGGTTTCTCTCATTTCTCTTTCAGTGAGTTTGTCGCTTGTGTACAGGAATGCAACTGATTTCTGAGTATTGACTTTGTATCCAGCTACATTACTGAATTTGGTTACAACATCCAGAAGTCTTTCTATGGAGTTTTGTAGGTCTTCTATGTAGAGTATCATGTCATCTGCAAATAGTGATAATTTAACTTTGTCCTTTCCTATTCTTATTTCTGTCTCTTGTGTAATTGCTCTGGCTAATGTTTCCAGCACTATATTGAATAGGAGCAGTGATAATGGACATCCTTGTCTTGTTTCCAATTTTAGAGTGAAAGCTTTCAGTTTTTGACCATTTAATGTGATTCTGGCTGTTGGTTTGTCATAGATGGCTTTTACCAGATTGAGGTAAAGGCCATCTATTCCAATTTTCTGTAGGGTTCTTGTGATGAATGAATGTTGGACTTTATCAAAAGTTTTTTCTGCATCTATTGAAATGACCACATGGTTCTTATCTTTGGCTCTATTGAGATGGTGTATTACATTCATTCATTTGTGTATGTTGAGCCATCCTTGCATTCCTGGAATGAATCCCACTTGGTCATGGTGTATAATCTTCTTGATGACTTGCTGCATTCTGTTTGCCAGTATTTTATTGAGGATTTTTGCATCGATGTTCATTAGGGAGTTTGGCCCGTAGTTTTCTTTTTTGGTTGCGTCTTCTTCTAGTTTTGGTATTAGGGTAATACTTGCTTCCAGGAATGATTTAGGGAGACTTCCTTCCCTTTCAATTTCACTGAAGAGTTTGAGGAGTGTTGGTATTAAGTCTTTCATGTATTTCTTATAGAATTCAGCTGTGAATCCATCAGGACCTGTACTTTTCTTAGTTAGTAAGGTTCTAATTACATTTTCAATTTCCTTAACTGAAATTGGGTTATTCAGTAGTTTTACAACTTCTTAATCCAGTTTTGGTAATTGATATGTTTCTAGAAATCTGTCCATTTCTTCTGTGTTATTGAACCTATGAGAGTAAAGATTTTTGAAGTAGGTATTGATGATCTTCTGTATTTCCACAGGGTCTGCAGTGATTTCACCCTTTTCATTCCTTATTGCATGGATTTGAGCTTTTTCTTTCCTTTTTTAAATAAGGTTGGCTAGCGGCTTATCAATTTTATTTATTCTTTCAAAGAACCAGCTCTTTGATTCATTGATTCTTCATATTGTTTTCTTAGTCTCAATTGTGTTAATTTCAGCTCTGATCTTTATAATTTCATCCCTTCTTTTGGCTTTGGGTTGGGCTTGTTCTTCTTTTTCTAGGTGTTTCAGGTGTAACATCAGACTGTTTATTTGTGTTCATTCCATTTTCGGGATGTGGGAATTCACCGCAATAAATTTCCCTCTGAGGACTGCTTTCATTGCATCTCAGAGATTCTGGTAAGTTGTATTTGTATTTTCATTTGCTTGTAGATATTGTTTAATTTCTTCTTTAATTTCCTCTGTGACCCACTGATTGTTCAGGAGTGTGCTATTTAATTTCCATGTGTTTATGGAGTTTTTGCAGTTTCTTTTGTCATTAATTTCCAGTTTGATGGCACTGTAATCAGACAGTATGCATGGGATAATTTTGATTCCTTTACATTTATCTAAGCATGTTCTATGGGCTAATATATGGTCTATTCTAGAGAATGTACCATGTGAAGCTGAGAAGAATGCATACTCCAATGTTGTTGGGTGGAAAACTCTGTATACATCTACCAGGTCCATTTGTTCACAGGTTTGATTCAGTTCTGTTATTTCTTTGCTGATTTTCTGTCTAGTTGACCTGTCTCTTTGTGTCAAGGGTGTGTTAAGGTCTCCTGTTATAATTCTGTTATTGCTTATTTGATTTTTCATTTCTATTAATATTTGTTTTATATAGTTGGGTGCTCACCTATTTGGTGCCTATATATTTAAGATTGTTATTTCTTCCTCTTGGAGTTTTCCCCTAACCAGTATGTAGTGACCTTCTTTATCTCTTTTGACCATTATTTGTTTGAAGTGCACATCATCTGTGAACAGAATAGCTACCCCTGCTTTTTGGGTGGTTCCTGTTGCAAGGAGTATTATTTTCCATCCTTTGACTTTCAGTCTATGAATGTGCTTTTGGGTTAGATGGGTTTCTTGTAGACAGCATATGGTTGGATGTTGTTTCTTGGTTCATTCTGCCAGTCTATTTCTTTTGATTGGTAAATTGAGGCCATTTACATTAATGGTTATAACTGATATATACTGACTTGTTTTAGTCATATTATCTTTCTGTGGTGGTTTCTTTACCTTTCCCTCTACTTAATTGTTTGCCCTGCTTGGTGTTCTTCTTCTGTTGATGTTTTTGACATCATAGGTATTTTTATGTCTATCTAGAGAATCTTTCAGTATTCTTTGCAGGGTTGGTTTGGTGGTCCTAAAGTTCTTCAGCTGCTCTTTGTCATGGAAGTATCTTATTTCTCCACTGATTTTTAAGGACAGTTTTGCAGGGTACATCAGTCTGGGTTCAAGTTGTTTTTCTTTAGGACTTGAAATACTTCACTCCATGCTCTTCTTGACTTCATTGTTTGTGTGCAGAAGTCTGCTATGATTCTGATGGGCTTTCCTTTATAGGTAATTTGCTTCTTTTCTCTCACAGCTTTTAATATTCTGTTCTTATGTTGAATTTCTGGAACGCTGATAATTATATGTCTGGGTGTTGATTTATTTTGGTTATGGCTAGTTGGAGTTCTATATGCTTCACTTATCTGTATGTCAGTTTCCTTTCCCATGTTTGGGAAATTTTGAGCTATTATTTCTTTAAATAGTGTTTTTATATCATTTGTGTTTTCTCCTTCTTTTTCATTTACACCTATCAGTCTTATATTGTTTTTCTTTGTGTCACCTTGCAACTGCTGAATTGCTATTTCCTGATTCCTTGTTATTTTTAAAAGATGTTTCCTTTCTTCCTCGCTAGCTGCAATCATGTCTTTGAAGTCTGAAAGTCTATTTTCACATTCATTGAGGCCGCTTTGCCGGCTTTCAATGGCATTCTTGATTTCCTGGATATCTCTTTGAATCTGTTTCATGCATTCTAATTCTTTCTTATATTCTTCATTCAAGGTTTCCATCCTTTTGCAGTGTTCCTCTATTTTTCTAACTATATCTTCTTTAGATGTGCTTAGCATTTCTTTCATTACATTTATCATCTCTTGTTTTACCTGGGAAATCATTTCTAACCTCAGTTCCTTTAAAGTTTCATAGAGTTATTTCTTTACTTCAGGTGCTATCATTTCAGAAGTTTCAGGTGTGTGGCTCATATTTTCTTCTATGTCCGTGTCTCTTTGGCTTGTTTGGGAAGGACTGGAAGTGTAGGATTGCATTTTGCTCTTTCATTTTGTCATTTTCCTGTATTCCACTGTGGAAGGTGAATCCAACATGCACGGTTGAGGTGCCAAGGCTAGGTGAAACTCACAGTGCATGCCTTCAGCTCCAGCCAAGACTACCACTGTGGCTGTTCTGTTGCTGGGTTGTGTCTGAGAGGAGCCCAGGCAGGACGCCAGGGAAGCTCCGAATATCCCAGGCTGATGGTGGGAGGGGCGCAGGTCCTTACCGGTCTGCTCGCGAGGTCCCAAGCTACACAGCTAGGCAGAATTCACTGCGTGCGCCTTCAACTCAAGCCGGGCCCAGAGCAGCCAAATTTCATTCCTATTAATGTTAATTTATTTTTTTTTTTTTGGTGGCACCAGGGATTGAACTCACAACCTCACACTTGCCAGGCAGGCGCTTAGGCTGCTGAGCTAAATCCCCAGCCCTTTAATGTTAATTTATTATGCAAATAGATGAAAATAATCTTGGTCCATATGAATTCCTGTTTCAAAGTGCATCCAATAAATTCTGGGACCTTTGAATAAATTGTAATCTATATTTTATTAAAGGAGCTTCATGGTTGATTTTGGTTGTTTTTTTTTT
>RJWT010004486.1:0-33240 GCA_004365215.1 Cuniculus paca
CTAAACACAGGCCATAACCTGAAGAGAAGAGATTGTACTGAATAAGAGCAAAGCAGTGGAGGTCTTTGTTTCTTTCCTGATGTTCATGTAAGTCTCAGTTTTTCAGATTGTGGCCAACTTGGAAAGAAACTTTCTGACCATTAATAAGCAGAGTTGGTCATTACAAAGGCCTTCCAAGTAAGAGCGCTGACGGTGGAGGACGCCTGAGAAAGCACAGCGCACATATCTTCCAGGACATGGCCCATGTCTTCATCCTGCCAGCTTTCCAGGTGATGGCAGTCCTCTGGTCCTTAGCAATCAGACCAAGCCACTTCTGTTTGTGAAGCCTACCAATTTCTTCATTTTACAATCATTTTTCTTTCTAGGCTAAGCAATTATGGTTCTTACTCATGCTACAGTGTACTAGAAAGGACAGTGGATTTAAAAAAAGGGTTTAGATTCTAGTCCAGAGCCAACAGTAAAATACTATTTTACCTTTGATTGCTTATCTCTCAATATGTGGCTTCAGTTCACCTATCTCTAAGAGCTATCTTGTCAGGTTATTGTGGATATTGAACAGTAAATCTGTAAGACCTCTGAAACTTGCCAAGCACTACATAAATGAAATTATTTATCACTTATGTGGACTTTCTCACTTCCCCACCTTCCACATTTGTCTCTAAGCACCTTAATAGCATGAATTATCTTTATTATGTCTGCAAACATCAGCGGTCAGAGGTTGGTGAAGTTTTTGTTCTCTTCCTCGTGTACTGATCATTCAGTAAATATTTTCCATGTCGACACTGTCATAGGAAATGTCAAATATCCAAAAGTGCTTTTAAGGTTTAAAGAAATGCTTAAGAAAATCTCAGCAACAGCTCTTCCACCTAGAAGCAAAGAAGTAACTGATGCTGACTATGATTAGAGATAAAGAGGAGAAACAGCAAAACTAATTAAAATTCCTCACAGTATAGGTAAGAACAAACCACTTTTTTTTTCCTTTTAAGGCGGCATGTAAATCTGAAGTCAAATAAATTCACTTTCAAAGATGGATAAAAGACAAATTCCCAACTTGAAAGCACTACCATGTGATAATGTTCTCTCTGACACTTATTACAGCTCTTGTTAACACAGGGCATCTGCAGAACATTTCATTTTAATGCCCGTGTTGCTTGTGGTGGCTTGAGTGGAGGCACTGCTGTTCGAATGCAGTTGCTTTGTGACATGATAAAGAATTCTGAAGACTGTGATGCTGCTTGCAGTGTCTTTCCTGATAAAATAATCATGCGGGAGATGTATGTTGGTATTTGATAATTTTGAAAGCTTTCAGAAAGCTATGAGAACTTGGCAAAGCATAACTGGCCAGAAAACCTCTTTGAAGTGTTTTTCAAGCCCTGTGCTCATCCTTGAAAGCAAGCGAATGTCAAGAAAGAATCTACACGGAAGCAACTTCCAGCATCTTCCTTGGCTGTCTTTCTAGAATCTTATGCTTTTCTTTTCTTTCTTTGGTTTGAGCAATTAGGTGCATAGGATGGATTATGTGAAATTTAAAATGTCTGTTTTCAAACACTTTTAAAATGTATACATTTAAACACAGCAAATGATTTATTTGCAGTTTTAAGCCTCCCAATTATACTAGGATTTCTTCTGTATGTCTTCCGAATATACCTACATAGATTTCTACTTCTTTAGCAGTTATGCATATATAAAACATACAAACTTATGTATTCATTCCTTTCTCTCTCCATTTTAAAAGATCAAAGTGTACAACTCCTCTGATTTTTTCTTTTATCTTTCTGCCTGACTTTCATGTCAATCGATTTCATAATTTCTTCAGATAATTATTATTTTCTACTTTGATTCATTTACTTTGTGTTATACCCTCCTAAGACATGAAATCTTTGAGAAGAATGCATGTGTGTTAATTATTTTGTACATGTCATGACACTTGGCCCATAAAATTCATTCTTGAAATGGGAATAAGTGAAAGAACATTTACTTTTTATTATCCAATTTTATTTGTGATGCTATTTTAAAAATAGTCAATGTAGGGTATTAAAGTTTTTACATGAGAGCAGAAAACTGGGAGGAAACTTTGGCTGAAAACCAGTAGATTATATAATCTCAAATATATTGAATATCTAGACTGTGAACACAGTTTATTCGGCTCCCACATGCTTCCTTTTAAAATACGAAATGTACACACACACATACACACAATGCACACACATCTCAAACACAGATATGAATTCACAATAGTACTGTGAAATATGCACAATAGGTAACAGCACAAGTTGGTGAATTGTTGATCTTTCAAGAGAAGCACCCTGACTAAAGTGTGAAAGGGTACTGTGTTGAATGTCAGCCCCAAATCTATCTCTTGATTTCCAGATCCTTTCATATCATATTATTTTGATGAAAGGTCTTTACTTATGCAATTAAGTTAACTCACAAGATGTGATTATTCTCAATTATCTCAGTGGGTTCTAAATCCAATGACAAGTATTCTTATAAGGGACGGACAAGAAGAGACAAACGCCCAGAAGGTGATTTGAAGATGGAGTCAGATCAGAGTGATGGGACTGAGAATGACCAGATGTTGAAGGAGGATGGGGCAAAATTTCTCTGGAAGATTTGGGAGAAAAAGCAACTCTGCTGACACCTTAACTTTGGATCTGGCTGCTAGTACTGTGAGAGAATAAATTACTATTGTTTCAAGCCATCAAGGATGTGATAATTTATTATGGCATCCACAGGAATCTAATGTGGACAGACTAGGTAGAAAAATAATCTCCTGGCAACTTAGTGCAAAACTTGGAAAAAGAGCAAGGAAAGAAACAAGGAGGAGCTAGGTGAAGGCATGTAAATGTCCCTTTTGACTGAACCACCTGCCAAGTAGCAACGATCAGTTATAAAACATTCTGAAGAGAAAAGAGAGCCTATACGCATCCAAGAAAGACACTACATTAAACAAATTGGTCTTTGTGGTAATTTTCTGTACAATTTAAGCCCCTAAAATAATAGAAAAGGGAGAATTTTGTTTTGGAAGGAGAGCGTTGGAAATCAAATCTTCAGTTTTAGCGTAAGATTAGGTTGAGCTGTGAATGCCAACAATTTTCCTTACAATTTTAGGCTACAAGGAATGTTCTTTGCCTTGCAAAATTGCTGCTTTTATAACATTTAACATTCAAATAGAAATGGATAACTCACATTGGACTATGATAAAATTTTTCTGAAAATACTTTTGGAATTCAGTATCACTTTAAATAACCTATTGAAGATTAATATCAGTACTGAGAACTCTAAAATATATTGCCACAAAGAAAAAAGACTAAGTTTTGCTGTCTAAATGTTATTTGTACCAAACAATGATGTCTCAAACTAGAAAAGAGTTTCTCTTTTATTTTCTAGAGACCTGGAGAAGTCTTAGGGCTGGTATGGTACCTGCATATCAAACTTAGACTCTTTCCTTGTTCCTTGATTCTCTGATGCCTGTTTTGTGGTCCAAAACAGCTGCTGGGATCTAGGAATCATAGCCACTGTTCAGGGAAATCCAGAGGGGTGGATAAAGATTCAAAGGATCTCATAAGCCCTATGTAACATGTCTCCTCATATTGTTATTGGTAGTATGATGAAATCAGAGATCTCTCTCTCCCTTTCTTGTCTTTTCCATGATGTATATGGCTTTGATCTGCCATGCTGCTTTGCGTCCATAGGCTTAAAAGCAGTATGCTTGGCCAGCCATGGATCTCCAAAATTATGGACCAGAATAAAAGTTCTCTTTATAAGTTGATTTATCTCAGATCTTTGTCATAGTAATAGAAGCTGATTCACACTGGAGAGGAGGAAAAAGCAGAAAGATCCTTGAGACTCTTATGGAGGAGAAGAATGGCAAAGGTTTGGTATAGAAGAATAATGGAAGGCAGTACATTTCTAAAAAGTTTTGGTAAGGCAGTTGGGAAGAACTTGAACTCAAGTCACCTTTTAGTGGAGTCTTGTCTCTTGTAGGCCTGGGCCAGCACGGGTACATCCACCATGCACAGACACTGACCCAAAGCAACATGTGAAAGTGGGTTCCTAGCTTGAAGACAGATCACAAGGAAGAGCCACAGCACAATTTTGGTTCCCTCCAAAGATCTGAACATTTCATTTACATCGTTGCTGCAACAACTCATAGTTCATCACGTACATCCTAAAAACAAGACTTTTCCTACACAACCACAACACCATTATGATGTCCATGAAATTTCTCTTTGGCCCAGTTCTATTGTATAATACATTTCAAGAAATCTTTTAAAAGTTCAAGTAGCAATGACCTTAAGTAGTTAGCTATGAGGATCTATTTTAGGGGGATAAAGATTGGAGACATATCAGTCAGGTCTTTGTTTATTAAAAGCAATGGAAGAAAATTATCGGGTATTGAAAAACTTGAACTATACAAACCATATGGGCTCATAAAATGACATGCTCTGAAAGAAATAACTACAAAGTATTAAGACAGAAAGGGAGAAAGTACAGTAAAAAAGAATTCTACAGAACATTACTATCAGCCAAATATTTTTTCCCAATGATTATGGATGAGTATAACATAATTAATTTGTAAGAGCAAAAGTTATTCTTGGAAGAGAGGATCCTTAATGTCAAATTTAAAAAATATTATTAATTAAAATCCACATACCTAATTTCAAGCTACTAGAAAACATTAAGGAGTAGGATAGACAGAGGAAATAAAAACATATTAAAGTCTTTGCTTTTAAGCAGGGGAAAGCAAGGATACAACACAGCTTTAGGCTTGACTATAAAACCTGTCTTCCCACAATCACAGCTATGAAGCTCTGTTTCTCAGAAGCATCTACACTAATCATTTGTAGGCACCCAAAACTATGTCATGCATGCTAACAAATCCTTCTTTTCAATTGCTCTGTGCCAGCTCCACTGCTCCTACCTCAGCTCCCTCATTACACTCCATCATTAGCAAACCCTCTTTTGGTAGGGCCACCATGACGTTCAGGCGCTTATCAACAAAGGTCCTTCATTGGCTGAAATGTTGACACTATTTTCTAACAATTCCTTTGGTCTTTGGAGTCCAATGCTGTGTTATGCTTTGCAGCAAAGCAGGAAGAAATCCTCTCTCCAGTCATGTACCATTCTTGGACCCTCAAGAACTAGAAATTCTGTTGTAGCAAAGGTCTGCCTTGCATGTATGATATGCTCTAGAGATCTGAAAACTGCAACTTTGAGGGTAGCCTGAGACCAGGCCACCCTACAGGAGAACTTCCCCTTTCCTCATTGTTATTTTTTTGGAGGGTTTCTTTTGGCTACAAACTTCTCCTGCCAATTATTGAAAGCACATTTTCTTCAGGAAGGCAAACCACAATGACTGCACCCCAGCAGTAGCCATTGCTTGCCTGAAAGCTGGGACTCTCATCTCCCTCATACCAACTAGAAAAGCATGTGTTCAGTACTGGCCTATGAAATATATAACCACCAAGAACCAGAACGGAGAATAGAAAGTGCACTGTTCAAATCACTTGGAAAAGAAAAGCAAAGTTTAAGTCTGTAATCAAAAGACATAGAAAAAGGAAAAATCAAAGAAACATAAAAAGATCATTCCAGCACCTGGAGACTGAGGCAGGAGGAATGTAACTTTGAATTCTGCCTGAGCAACTTAGTGAAACCCTATCTCAAAATAAAATAATTTTAAAAGGATGAGGATGTAGTTCCGTGGGAAGAGCCCATGTTCGATAAGTCATACCACGAAAGAAATTTTTAAAAAGTGATCAGTAATGTTAAAAAAAGTCTAATATCCAAAAGTAGTAAGACTTATTAATTGTGACATTAGTGATTGTCTTACATGCCAATATCGAATGACAAAGATTTTCACAAAAATATTTTTAAGATGTAAGCAGATATTTAGTATATATGTGTATATATATATATATATATATATATATATATATCTCAAAAACAATGAAACCAGGGATGCTAAATACAAAATACACAAGTGTTTCAAGCCATTACTTTAGCAGTCATCAAAATAGATATTTCTGAAATCAGAGTATTTATATACAGTGTGACAACATAATTCGTATCGTTCAGTTTAGATCCTTTGTATCAATATAACATTTGCCTATTGCAAGCAAACAATTTTTTGCAAACAAAATTTTTAACTCAGTTTAGTTTCTATATGCAAACATACAGGTATGTAAAAATGGACATTACAGGATGATAATAGAAGCAGACCAATATAAACTGCATCCATCACTTGGATTAGCTTTCTCTAACTCCCAACATCTACAACTAAAATGGGAAGAAATCTAATTTGGCTCATATTTTAAGGGAATTCAGTCCATGGTTCACTGGCTCACAGGCAGAGATCTTATAGGGGAAGGAAGCAGTAGAGTGAGCTGCTTAGTTCATGGTAGCAAGGTAGCAGAAGAGGAAGCAGTCCCAGAGACTGGGGTGCAGGACCGGACAAAGACACAAGGTCATACCCACACAGATACGCCTAGAAGCGAGCTCACCAGTTCCCTGGGCAGAGTCCCAGTCCAATCCTAAGCTGACACTTCCATCATAACCGCCACACCACTCAAAAGTTATCACCCCGTTACGTGGTTTGTAAGCAGACTAACAATGCAAAATATAATCAGAAAAAAAGCTAAGATTAGTATGTGAGACAGAGGGAATGATGTTTAGTTTATGATCATAATTTTTTCAAATAACATTCCAGGTAAATCTTACCTTTTAGTTAAATGCCATTAGACTTGTTCACCAGAATGCCAAAATAAAAGTTTTGGAGGAAATAAACAATATATTTCTTATTGTGTAATCAAAATTGTAAAATAACCAGCATAGCTTGTTACATATTTTCAAGTACAAATTTTGAAGGACTTTAAAGATGTGATTAATTCAGTTGCTACAACACTAATAAGCACAACAGCTCGATTATAAAGTCATTACTCTGTATGCACTTGATGACCCATTAATTTTTTAGTGGATTTTGATGAGGCATAAAGTTATAGAATATTCCCATCCCACAATCACATAGCAAATAGCCAACCAACAAGACATCCTCTCTGTGAAGAAATGCAATGTTTATTATGCATCTTAAAGCAGACTAAATATACCAAATTTAAGTCAACCTCAATCACACAGCTTTTATTGATATTAACTGATTTCACTGAAATCTATATATTATTCTAACTTGATACATTTTTTTCTGTGCCCTTTTGAAGACATCCTGAGCATTTCTAGGGAGTAACACTGAATAGTACAATTACTAGAGGCAAAATAAAAACACCATTTGGAATATAGGATCTTAATATACAAATATAATTTGGGTGCTTGTTTGCATTCAAATTAGACAAAGCTTTTGATGTTTTTATATAGAATTTAGAGAGCCTATAATTGAAATTTTTAAAAACTTTTTTTGACACATATACTTTAGAATTAAGGACATTTCAACAGAGGCTGTCAGTTAATTTCTTGAACATTAATAAATCAGAATTTATGATATTCTTGAAATTAGGAAAAATGTGACTCTATCGTAACCACTTCACTATAATTATCAGCAAATTATAGCTCAGAATTGTTTAAAATGACATATGAAATGTATTTTATGTAGTAAAATGTATTTAGTTGACTGTATGTGAAGAGACTAGAAAAGTTAAAAAAAAAACACATGTTCTAGTGACTATTTCACACTAAGATCCAGGACTTTGACCCAAATTTTAGACAATTACAAATGTAAATAATATAATCACTAGCTATTCAAATGTCTTTTAAAAGAGCCTGTCTTATTTGTTTCTGTCTGCATAGGACCTGGCATAGGTTAAACATTTAATAAGTGTTTAAATGAATAGCTACCATATGAAAGAATAAATACATAGATGGATGAATGTGTTACTGACCTATCCGTTCATCAAGGTGACATTGTTGATCTGACATCACTGTTATAACGGCTGTATTGGATTGTTTTTCTGTCTATTTTGACCATTTTTTCCTGAGTTGTCTATGTTTTCTTACTGGCTCTATTGAGAACTCACATTTTTGTAGAACAGAAGGAAAAGAGTGTGTGTGACCAAAAATAGTATAAATGATGTGACCTTTTGTTATTGAGTCAAAGTCAGATGATATTTCCTCAGGATCTTGAGTACCACGAATGTTTAGTGGCTTCCCTCACCGTCCACATCTACCGTCTCCTCCCTAATCCTGGCATGGGTTTCTTCATATGGCAACAGAAAATCAGGGAGAAAACCCTAATGAACAAGTACTTATCAAATCTCACCTTGTGTCATTTTTGCTGTTATCCTTTTGTCCAAATTTAGTTACCTGTCTGTCTAAGCTCTGAGTCAGGCTAACAGCAAATTACAAAAAGGAGTGAATGAATCATTCACTGGGGTGAGGGACCAGAAAGAGTGTAACAATCTACAGTGCATTGTAATTGGTTACATGTTCTGGAAATGTTGCACTGGATACAAAGTAGAACACTGATTACACATGAGGGGGGCAACATTGGAGAAGACAGAAGTCAGTTTAGCCACCAACAGAGACGAAGAGGCATTATCACTTAAACTAGAGAGTGGCAGTGAGATAGAGGATAGCGAGGCGAATTTAAAGGTTATTTGTGAGTTAAAGTCAACACCTTGGTATTATTGACCATGGGAGTGAGAAAGAAAGGTTATGCAGGATAACGAAGATTTCTGGTGTAGTCATCGCGTGAGTGATTTACTGTTTCTAAGAAGACAGACACCTGCGAAGAATGCTATGTGTACAAGCTTGGTGCTAAGTATTTTGAGTTGAAGATACCTTTCACACATTTGAAAAAAAAGTCAAACAGATATTCAGATCTAGATCTCAGAAGTGAAGACTGTGTCCACAATAGAGATCTGAGGTCATTAAAAAAAAAAAGGAAGAAAGAAAGAGAAGAAAAAAGAAAAATATTGGAGGTCATTAAGTAATGGGATCACCTTGAAGAAACCACCGTAATGGATAAGCAAGGTATCCAATCTGATTGGTGAGCATAGCAGGGGAAGTAAACAGTGAGAAAACAGTGTCTCCAACTTTCGTAAGCGAGAGAGAGAGCGAGAGCATGAGAGAGAGACTTTTCGGGATATGTAGAGGCAAAAGAATCCATGTACTTTTAAAATTTATTCTTCAAAGACAAGCAAACGTTGACCATTGAAATGCTCACAGACAGGAAATTGAAGAAGGTATGGATGACATCAGCTTCTCTGGCCTCATCTACCTGTGCTTCTATTGAATTTGGTAAATTAACTGAGTGAGTTGCCATCCATTAATAAAAGTACATTCAAGGGGTGTTTAGATATGAACAAGAACTTTCTAATTTTCCTATCTCTCTCATTTTGGAATGCCCTTTCTTCCCATTCTGTATGTTCTGTATGTGTCCAAATTTTGTCCACCTTTCAAGGAGAGATTCAAATCTACATTCTCTATTTCTTTTCCTTCTTCTCTAATGCTCACTCCCCTGGCATTTCATTGTTGAATCTTCTCTATTTTATCAGTGTCCCTTATGTTCTTCTTTTCTTTCTTTTGAATAATTATATGCTTCCATTGTTTATCTAGCTACTAGCTTCTACAGAGAAGCCATTATTTTTATCCACATTTCTCTTTGCTCAGTGCAAGAAATAAAAATTCAATCAAGGAAGGTTTAATGAAAAAAATGAATTAGCAGAATTTCACATAGCAGTTGCAAGTTTTTAAGACTATTATTTCTGGACAACAGCTGAGCAAGTGCCTAAGTCCAGGGTATGTCTGTTTCCAGGACATATCATATACTTTGTTACCTATTGGATCTACTCATTAGACCCCTCTTGACTATATTTGTACCAAGAAATTTTCTAATTGAGGATTCTCCTAGGTTGATACCTACAAGAGTCAACAAATTTTGTCCACAATTATTTTCACCTCTTTTTAGATAGAAAGGTTTTAACTCAGGGAATTCACACTTAGTTGCTTTCCAAATGGTTTATAATGATAATAATTAGCATTTAAATAGAAACTTACCTGTTTGGGAGCCTTACGGCTATGCTTATTATCTAATGGAACGGTCACACTATTATCTTTTATTGAAAAATCTTCAAATACAAAAACCTAAGAGATCGTAAAAGCCCAGAAGCTGATAGTTAGTGATGCTATGCATTTTGCCAGCAACTTTCAATTTTATGGTATGAAATTGAAACATGGAAGGCCATTAGTACTTTCCCAGTCCTGAAAGTTAGCATGCAATGTACAATTTAAGGCACAACCACACAAAGACAAAAAAATACCTTCCACAATAACTCACCATCTGTCAAGGAGAGAAACCTTTTCTTTTCAACAATCTCTTAATCGCCACAGGACATGAGTGAGCACTAAAAGAAATCAGTCTGTTTGAAATTCTTGGTGAGATCATTCAAAGCCAGACTCAGGCTGTGATCACTCATAAGACACTACTGATTTTGAGAGCATTATAAGAGCATAGTTAGGTCTTTACAGAATAAATCTCAATTCAAAATCTCTATTGGTTTCAGACAGTTATCTCATCATCTTGGCTATTATACTACTGTATGTGAGGAGGAATGCTGGGCTGTTTTTTTGAAATACATTTCTTAGATACCAAATTTATTCTGCTTTTTCATTGCTAATTTTGCAGCTGGTGAGCACTTAAGGAAAGACTAGACAAGGTTTGAAACCACATTGGTAAAAGAATGGCAGTATAACTTCAGATAAATGGTGAAATGCAAATAAAATGAGAACTTTCTTATTCTATTAAAAATTAAGTAGTTTTCTATTTCCCATGAGATACAGATTTATTTTTTTCATATTTTTGACCTTCATGGTAAAGGGTCCTGCAGTTATGAGGAAAGCAGTAGGTTCAGAGTCAGAGATAGGCCACATGAGTTCTCATATGTGTTTACCTCAACTAACAGTGTGATTTTAGGGAAAGTAATATAGCCTCTCTGGGAAGACTTAAGATCCATATTTTTAAAATAAGAAATTGAAAGTTTCTAGTTATTTCATATTTTGAATTGAGATTCTGTAATAGAAATATGAAACTAAAAAGTAGAACTGCCTTAACTGATGTGATTATGAACCTGGGTATTTTATATTTTATCTGAATTAATTAATCATGTAGCATTTCATTGCTATATTTATCAGTCAATAATTATTCAAAACAAATTGTTTTCTAATTTGTATTTTAAATTACTCTTGTTCAACTACCATCATAACATATTTACAAGTCAACGGTTTAAGTATTTCTTTATACTTTGCTTCTTAGTATTTCTAATAGTCATTAAATTAGTTGGAATCTTGTTAGGAATTCTACCATTGGCTTTCAAGCAAAATTGTTAAGCTATCAAAATGCTAATAGAATAACAAATTTAAAAAATGTAAACTGCACTATAATTTAGGCACAAATACAATCAGGAATATGAAATAAGAATAGTTTGCATGTTGCAGAATAGAGTTCAAAGTGCCATGTTTCGAACCTCAAGCAACAGCAAACCAGTAAAGAACCCTTCTTCCTATTTAAAAAATAATAACAATAAAGTGGCAACAAGGGTTCCAGCAAAGAAAACCGCATATTCAGCAAGATTTGGATGGCTCCATGTCACAGCGGTGAGGAGCTGGGCTCTATCTTTAGCAAACCTGAATGCTGACCAACAGCACATTCCTCCTACCCACCTGACCCTGAGACATCGACAGAACTTCTTTTGACCTCAGTTTCCTCATGTGCAAATCAAGGATAAATGTCTCTTTCCCAGGGATCTTAAAGAGCTGCAAAGAAGATTAAAGAGTAATGAATACTATATTTATAAATTTCAAATTAAAATACCAATATAATTTTATTTTCTGGAGTAGCTAATTTGGGTACTTAAAAGATCTTTGTTTTTCTTGCTATTTGAGGCATTTGGTAAGTGTCATTTCTCTTGAATGAAGTCTTCTACACAGGTATATGTGGTGAGGTTAAATAGATGTTTTAAAAGAGGTGCAATAACATAAAAAGTCTTATATAAAACTTAGCTATCCAATCATCAAACTGAATGTCAAATTAAATTTATCCCCAAATATGACAGCATATTTGTATTGGATTGGAAGCAGGGAATTTTTCTTTAAATTAAGGAACATTACACTCTAAAAAAGAATTTAACATTCTGGGCCTATGACTTGTAACTAATTTGAGTAACTGATGATCAACCTGGAACTTGATTTACGGAAGGATGAAATGAGTCACGTACACTTAGATTGCCACAGAGAAAGGAAGGGTGAAAAAATAGGACACAAACACAAAAGGGATCAAGAAAGAATAGCAGGAAAAAAGTTAACATTTGCTTTATAGGAGGCAATATAAAAGGCAATTTAGAAATATATCCTCACTTATTACTCATAGGAAGACTGTGAAGGCAGAAATATTAATTTGTATTATACAAAAAGAAAAACTGAATAAAATAGAATGGCCTGGTCCAGTCCAGTGGCATAGGCAAGGAGTTTTAGTGATCACTGAGGTCCATTCTAAAGCCAGCACTTCATAAAGAAATCTAGTCCCTCTTGAAAATTATCACCTTGGGGTTCACCTTTCCACACACAACTTGTAGAATCTTGTGGGAGGAAGCAAGGCTGAGCAGTTTTCGGGGTTCTCTCATACCAACCTATTGCATATGTGATGACGTTTAGAGAAAAGCATCTCATGCATCACATGGTTTAGGAGGGTGTTTTGGAGACTGGGGTTTCTAAGAGAAAGGTGATGATTATACGGGGGTTGTAGTGAGCAGTGACTGCAGTAGCAGGTCAAATTTAACAGTGTGAAATATGAGTATGAATGACTTCATGAAACTGACAGAAGAAAACCTGGTGATAGCCTGGGAGTACACCTTCAGGGCCTGCAGAAAAAATTGATGACTGTTACAATGCTAAAATCCTACCTTTATTTTTATTTAAGCGTCATAGACTATCTCCTCATATTGTCTTGTAGGAGATCTGCAGAAAGCAAAATCTGTATCATTTTCTTCTGCTGAGACCTAAAAAGAGGTGCTGTTTTGCACCTTGCTGCACAATTCATAATTCAGAAAGGAGGTAAAGGTTAGAGACCACTGTCTCCTCTGCACTGAAAGCCAGATCTCAGAAGCTATTATGTATCAAATGGTATCGTCTCTGATTGAGTCATATGACAGTCCATACAGAAAACATGGCTCTTACTGCAGAAATAGTATTTTTACCAGCTGGACATATTAAATATTCCTCCAATCTTTGACACCATAGCGCTTAGGCTTACAGAAAAAATTTCTTCTTTTTTTCGAGAAATTAGAACAAAACTAAGTCAAAAAGATCCATAAAAAGAGAAGATATTTTTCCTTGCTGAATTATCCTAAATTACTTTGAATTATGGCCCATGCATCCATTTTTTTCTCTAACACAGAAAGAAAATAGCACATGACTATCCAAGTACTTTAAAATGAAAAGTAAAAGTGTGTAAGTTTGGAAAAGACAGGAAGACTCAAGCCTGAATTCTGCTCACGTGTGTTTTTCTAGATGAAGCAAAACAACACTAAAACATGTGGTTGTACCAAATGCAAATCTGTAATCACATGACCTAAAAATAATTCCCTAAACACAATTTTATAAAACTTAATATTTTTAAAAATATTCTGCAGCTAGCTCTCATAATATTTCCTTTACACAATAGATATCAGAATCATAGCTCTGTGTGTCTACTGTCACAGAGATGCCTGATAAAAAGCAGAGAAGCATAAAAACTGCAATAATTGTTTTTATAGATTACATATTCCAAGGAGTTTATAGTAAACAGCAATTTCCCTGTCTTAAAAGCCCTAGAAGACTTTTAGTATATATTAACCTCATTATCTATAGCTGAATTATTTTTCATGCGATACTGTCAGTGGAGAGGGGGTGGCAAAAATTAGAGAACGATCTTCACTGATTTTCCCACAAACTTTGGCTTTCAAAGGACCTCATAGTCTCAAATATGCATGCCAATCTTGTGTGTTCCTTAGCTCAAAACAAGCTCATTCTGACAACTGATTTATTATTATTGGAAAGCTTTGATAAAACCGCATTTTCACAGATAGCAAAGACCACAACTTTGATAAATGGACTGACATAAAAGGGTGAAAAAGAAAGAAGCCAAGGGAATATCTTTAAATAGTCTACGATAAGCTGTTTCTGGAGTTTGTCCCATGTTAGAGCAGAAGCTGAGAAATTCTGCAATGACAGTGGTAGATGGAGTAAGCCATTTACACTTAGCTGTGATTTCTGTATACTTTAGTACACAAAAGCCTTAAAATGAATTGGGAAGTCAGGATGGCCCCCTAGTGATATCTGTGAATATTTTAATTGTATATAACAAAAATATTTTAAATACAAAGATGTAAGTCTTCGTAGACAGCATTAAGGGCACAGACCTTAAACTAGAAGATTATTTTGGATTATCTCAGAGGGCTCAGTGTAATTACCAAAGCACCTAAAATCACAGAACTTTCTCGAGCAATGGCAGGAGGGATGAAGAAAAAAAAGTCAAAACTTGCAAACACGAGAATGTTTGTTGGCTCTGAAATCAGGAGCCCACATGCAAGAAATGGAGACAGCTCTAGGAAAAATCAGGGCACCTCCCTGCCCTTAGCCAGCAAGGAAACCGAGACACGTTAATCAGCTCCCTGTTACCATAATGAAATAATCTAAGGAAGCTAATTTACAGAGAAAAGCTTTATTTAGTTCACGGTTTTGGAGACTCAAAAGTGTTAGCTCTGCATCAGCTCAGTTGTTGTGAAAGCAGCAACCAGCAGTGGTGGGAAGCATATATCAGAACAAGTCCTCACATCTCCAACAGCAGCAGGGAGAGAGGGCAAGAAGGGTCCCTCAATTCCTTTTGAGCACAGCCCCACTGATCTAAGAAACTCACACTAAAAACTGTCTCTGAAAGGATCTACATCCAAGCCCTTCCATCCTGTGGACCAGTTCTTTATCACATAGACCTCTGAGGAATCTTCAATATCCATCAATGGCATGGGACTAGAGTCCCACAACCACAGAAACTGATTCTGCCAATAACCTGAATGAATTTGGAAGTGAATTCATCCTAGGGCTCCCAATAAGAGCTCAGCTGGTCCAGACTTGAATTTTTGTAAAACCAAGAGAAAGAAATCAGCATAGCTAATCCAGATCTTTTATAAGAGAGCTAAGTAATAATTTATATTGTTTAAAGCTGTTAAAGTTGTGGTAATCTGTTACAAAATGATAAAAAAACTAACACAACAATATAAATGTGAAGATGAATAGGTAAGCAGAAATTCAATGTTTAAATGTAAAAATTTCAAATTAGTGTTCAAATGACTTTTTGAAGAAGAGAGAACCATACTACCTTATTTGGCTTATTCTAAGATGGTTGGTCTGAACAAATGTGTGGATGAGGGAAATTCAGATTCTCATATCTCTTTGGTGATGCCAGGAGAGACGGAAGTAAGAATTCAGATTTAACGAAAGCTTTCCAGGTGATTCAGATATGAATTATCTCCAATTCCTAGGTGAGATGCATTTTCCAAGTACCATTCATATCCAACCAAATCTTGTAACTTTGTAAGTATGAAATAGTCAACTTTGCTCAAACAGAAGTTTATCAGGGTGAGGGCCAGGCTCTTAACAGACAAACATTACTAAACAGATAACATATAAAGAAGACTAAAGAAACTTCTGTTCCTCACCCAAATGGTGGTAATGAGGCTAAGATGTAGGCAAAATGGAGAATGAGAAACAGAACTTTAGGAAAAAACACTGAGCTAACTCTTCATTATCCATGGTAATGTGATTAGCATGGACTTCAGCCAAGTCTTTCAATAACGTTTTTCATTAACTATGTACAAGAATTCTTAACAAGGAGCACGGTTTCCATGGGACTGCATACATGGGGCCAAAATTCATATAAGAATGAAATTCCAGTCAATTACCTGGGTGTTTCCCCACATACAAATATTTGGCATTGTATAAACACTGACACTGATTTATTTTCATTTTTCATGTTGATATTTTGGTCCCTCCAGCCAATATAGTGTTATTCCTGTCTGATAACTTGTTATTGGTTGAATCTATAGATCAAATGTCTATTGAATACCACTTTATGGGCAATGTCTAATTAAATTGGTAATGAGGTACTCAAGGTTTTGTGGTAAAACAGAAGAGCAGAGAAACAAATGTTGCTTCAGAACTAAGAAAATTCAAAAAAAAGAAAAATATAAAAAAAGCAAGCTGAACCTGAAATTATGTTGACAAGTTAAAATCACCGAAAAGAGAATGTATCTTGAGAATTCCATTTTTGGTAATTATACATAAAACCTCCCTATGAAAGAATGATATAAAGTATTCTGTTGAATAAAAGTCTATTTGAAGACATAAAATTACTTCCAAAATTCACAGGTGATAGAAGTCAGATATGTTCACTCAGTGGTATTTTCACTTGGGTAATTTTTTATTTTTTTTCTTGAGACAAAGTCTTGCTATGTAGTTCAGACTAACTTTGAACTCATTGTAAGGCCCAAACTGGGCCTCCTGCCTCAGCCTCTTGAGTGCTGGCATTACAGGTGTGCACCACCACACCCTGCTGCTTGGGTAATTCTTCATGATGGAACAAACTGTAGCTGTTAAAAATCAAAGAAATAATTACAAATATGAATGATGAGAACTCTTGGATTACTTTAATTTGATCAATGTTCAATATATAAAAATATAAACATTGTATCATTCCTATGAACATCACATAAGATGGTAGTAAGAAGCTTAGTACTGAAACTGTGTTCTTTCCTTTTATTGAGCTCCCCTCTAGATGAAAATATGATTGATCTAAAGCCTGGATATAATAGCAGACCTTTGCTTGAAGAACTTAATATTGAAAAATAAAATAAGTAGAGTTTTGTAATAATTACATAGCAATATTCTTGTTTGAATTCAGATGGCAAAAATGGATCTGATCATATTTGACATCTTATTTCTTTTGTTATTTCCTCTGCTTTAAGCTGTTATTATCTCTCCTAGCCTCCTAATGGGTGAATTATATGTGAGCAATTGCCTCTCCAGAAAAATTTATGAAAGTTAGTACAGTACTCTGAAAATACTCTGTAATTCATTAAATGTTTTTTCTAAACTCTTCACATGTATATGGATTATTTAGCTTCTTTGTAACTGAAGAGTTGAAGTTGCCAAACAGTAGTAAGCTATTTATATATTTCCCTTTTTGTTAGAAAATATAGACAGGTATGTGACTTTCACTGAGAGTGTTATTAAAGATTCAATACCACCTGTGAATAACAGTGGGCCGAATTACATAGTTAAGTATTAAAACCAGTAAATAAAAAGTTTTGAAAAGTTATTTCTTTCTGCCATGAATGCATTAAAAAATGTTTTCTTCAGCTCATCACAATGAATCATACAAGGATTGCTATCACTTAAAAAAAATAGTGCAAATACAGCATTAATTGTGTCCTATGTGTGTATCTATATGGAGTCAACTAGTTTTATAAAAAGACATTGTATAGCTCAGGGGTACAGCGTCTGCCTGGCAAGCACAAGGTCCTGAGTTAGATTCCCTGCCCAAGAAAGAAAGAAAGAGAGAGAAAAAGAAAGAAAGAAAGAAAGAAAGAAAGAAAGAAAGAAAGAAAGAAAGAAAGAAAGAAAGAAAAGAAAGGAAAAGAAGAAAAGACAAGACAAAACATTGTGAAGGTTTGCGTCTTTGCTCCTCTATGTCCATCTACAATGATGTTCCAGCTTCAGAGTCAGTCAACCATGGATGGAAACCTCTGTAACTGTGAGCTTAACAAATCCTTCTTCCTCTAAATTGTATAGGTCAGGTATTTGTGACAGAGACGAAAAGTTGATCAACGTAGACATCTTTCTATGTCTCTATTAAAGCTGGTTTTTTTTTTTTTCTTTTTTGGCTTTTTGAGACAGGGTCTCACTATGCAGTTCAGGCTGGGCTTGAGCTCACTTTGTAGCCCAGGCTGATCTCGAACTCACAACGATCCTCCTGTCTCAGCCTCCCGATTGCTGGGATCACAGTTGTGTGCCACCATGCCCGGCTAAACCTATGTTTATATAGAAGGCTGTGCTCACTTATTTAAACCCTTTGCCAGTACACAATAGCTGCCTGAACACAGACTTTTAGCAATGGACTGACCATCAACTTTAAGGAGTGAAAAAATGACTCTTGAATTTAAGGCTTTAAAACTTCCTGATATTCTTGACATTCTACTTCTAAGTGCTAGCAAGGTCAGCTTCTTCTTAGATTGCAAAAAATCACTCAGAACTTTCTGATGTTTTCTTTTCTTCTTTCCTATAAGCCAAGAGATTAAAATGGTTCAGCTCTCTGCTTCCAAAGACTTCATTCAGTAAACTGACTTTCTTCCCTTTGCTCCCTCTTCCACCAAAAGGTGATAGCGAGCCTTTCTCCCTCCTCTTTTTAATTGACTTCTCTCCTGCTAAACAGCTCCTGAAAAAAGCTGCATGATCAAACAGTGACCTAGGATGTTGTGTGGGACTTTTCCTCTAAATCTGGAGATTACTGCTTTAAACTCTTGACCTTGTTCACCCCGGTGGTGCTGTTCTCTGTGGTATTCCTTAGCACTGAGTTTTCCCTTCTAAGTTTCACGCACCTTTCTTTGTCTACTGAAACAGCAGTAGGAGTGAAGATCTCCAAATGCAGCAGGAAATTAGGTTGTCATATTTCAGTCATTCATATCCTACTTTGTTTTTTTAAATACTGCCCAGAAATTCTAATTCTTTCAAGCCTTAGCTCAGGTATCACCATGGCCATGAAGTCTTTTCCATTCTCTTTAGGAAATTAGTTACATTTTCCTCTGTACTTTCACAACATTGGGCTCATTATTAGGCAATTTTGCCTTTTGACTAGGTTTAGAGCTCATTGAGAATAATAACTATGTCTTAATCAAATTGAAATCCCTAGTATAAAGCACAAGGCAGAATATATTCAAAATTAATTCTTTCCAAATAAATGAATAAGCCAATGAAAGCTAAGAAATAAGGTAAGGACACATTTTTTCCCATTGTGTTGTCTTTTCAGCAATGATGTTCAATTCATGTGCCAGGTAAATTCAGCCGCCCTGCAGTTACTGTATGAGCACTTCACAGCTGCCAAACTGTTCCTTTTGTTAGCCCAGCATACACTCAAGTTTAAGGTGTTTTTCTTAGAGGGCCTCTTTCTTCATTTGTCGTTCATGAGGTTCACGTAGACCTGCGATTCCTGGAGTGGTTTCTGAGTCGCTTGGCTAATCAGAACATCACCCTTCCCTATGGCTCGTGATTGGTGTGGAAACACTGATGAAGCCGAAGCTATGGCAACCAGAGCCAAAGATGCACAATTCTAGGGCACATGTTGGTAACAGAGGACCTCTTTCTGCACAAAAATAGCTACAAGGTGAAGAGTCAAAATAAATCCAACACTAATAAAACCTGTAAGAAAAAAGGCCTAGCGATGGAGAGAGAACATATTTTGATTATATTATTTTAAATCCTACGTCTAGCCATGCTTGAATGACATCTACTTCTGAAGTTTTCTGTTATACGAGTGAAAATTATTTTGTGTTATGCTTCATCAACTTTCAGTTTTCTGTCATCTGCAATTTAAAAAATTATCTAATACACTCTAACCATCTGAAGTTGTACTATGATTTTGTCCAAATTCCAGATTAAACATATATAAGCCATAAGCATACATGCATGCTGTTATTTTTTAGATATATGAAAGACTATATTGATGAATAAAATACAGGAAACTTGTTTATAAGTCTTACTGAATTTAGGCCAGTGTGGTTATTCATTCTCTCACCAGATGAATTCTGAAAGTTCAACAGCCCCCTTTGGGGCAGGTTACATTTTAATGCCAAGAGGCATTGTCATAGTCAAAATATTTGCCACCACTGATTTCGAACATCTAGTGCAGTTGTGAATCTATAGTCATATTCAAAAAACATATTTATTGACTTCTTTTGGAAATTTGTGTTTTCCTATATATTGTACTTATTAATGGAGCTCAGGGTGATACTTCCACACAAGCAGACAGTGTCCATCAATCAAATTCCACATACCCCTCAACGCACACTCACTACCTAGTTTCCAGTTGGCTTTTCTTAGCTTCCCGATAGGAAAGAAAAGGAGAGTGAGAAAGAAGGGTGAGGAAGAGAGAGAGAAGGAGAGGGAGAGAAAATGCAGTACTTTTCGTGACTGGTTTACTGTACCTAATGACTTCTCGTTCTGCATTTTTATCTGAAAATTACAGGATTACATTGTTCTGATGGCTGAAAAATGTTCCATTGTGTGTATACAACACATTTTTATGCTTTTATCTGTTAGTGGACATCTAGGCAGATCCCACAGTTTAGCTATTGTGAATAGTGGTACAATAAACACATGAACACAGGCTTCTCAGGTATGCGTATTTTATACCCTTTGGTTTTCCCTGTGGTTATAGAGCGAGAAGTGGGCCAGATGAATCATATGGTAGATCTACTTTGTTTTTTTGAGAAACTTTCACAGTGTTCTCCATAAAGACTGTGTAAAAAATGTGAAAAACCACAGTTAACATCATATTGAGTAGAGGAAAGCTAAACACATTTTCTCTAAGATCAGAAGACAAGGATGTCCACAATAATAGAAGCAAGACAAAAAATAAAAGTATATAAATAGAAAGGGACATGAATGATTCCTGTTTGCAGAGGATATGACTCTCTACATGGAAAAACCTAAAGACTTCATCTAGAGACTATGAGAATGAATAAATTAATCTAATAAAGTAGTATACAATTGTCAACATTAGCAACTTTCTATACACCAATAATAAATTTTGTAAGACATTACAACTCCTGATTTCAAGACAACTACAGAGCCATGTTAACCAAAACACCATGGTATTGACTTAAAAACATACACATAGACCAGTGGAACAGAATAAAGATCACAGGAATCAAAACATGTGTCTAGAGCCAATGGATTCTCCACAAAAAAACCAACAGCACATTGGAGAAAGGATGAATTGCAAAGCTGCTACACTAAACGATGCTGTTCAATAAATGATGCTGAGAAAAGTGGGTGTCAGAATTCTGCTAAAGAGGTAATCATTTCAGATGCATGAAATATCCTTTCCTTCACCATCTAAAATAAGGATATTTTCAGCAGTTTCCCTCTTTCATCTTGTGGGTGCAACAGGTCTGCTTGGTGTAAATTACTTTTCTTTCATTGAAGAATTATATGGTATCATGATTCAGAGAAAATGTTTGCAAATTATTTGATGTTTTGCTTAAGCTTTCAAATCCTTTCTGTGACCCCCTTTTGTCCAGAAGACTTGATCATTTTGCCTGTACCTCTATCTAACCTATTTATTCCTTTCTCTCTCCACTCTTTTAATGATATGAGACGTAAGAATGAAATTGAAGAAAGTTGCCCTGCATTAGGAGAATAAAAGAAATATAAAACTAGCACCTAGTCCCTAACACAGTTTCCTGCTAATTGTTACAAAGAGAGAGCTATATTCATTATTTATTTGTCACTGCCATAAGGACTGTGTGACCTGTCTCTTAACAGTACCTGGAGTGCTTGTGGAGCACAAGACATCTGCAAAGTGTTTGGGTTTAAGCAGAAAATGTTCCCAAAATGCTGGATGAAAAAATAGTTTATTTTGCATTCTGAAAGACACTTATGTATTGTCTGAATCTTAATTATACTTCCTAACATTTGCAAAATTGAAACCTCAAATTAAACATTTCATTAGTGGAGCTCCTTTGCAATTCATCCATTTGTTTCAAAAATGATAAAGGGGGAAAATTATGCATTTCAGGAGGTACTCGGTCATAATATCGACTCACATTTATTTGGATGTCTCAGAAAATAGAAACTGCACAGCCTGTTGTGGGAAGTGTGGAAACCAGGAAGTCAACCAAGTGAGTAAACATGAAATGGAGGATTATCCATATTTGTGAAGAATCCATTCCAGCAAGAAATTGAATCAGGGGCTTCTGCATCTCAAGCAGTGGGGCTCCTGATAGACCCTGGGAGATGTGGTCTTTCAGCAGAAGAGTAGACCAGCTGTGAGAAAGCATGGTCCAGTGACCTGAGCACTAAACCAGGAGCCCCAGATCAGGTATTAAATCCTACTTCTGTCACTTACAGCATTTAAGCAATTTATTGTAATTCAGCCCTACCTCTTCCAAGCCCAAACCAAGTGCAAGGGCTTTGCTGGTATAATTAGATCCTTCTATCCTGCACCATCAAGTTTTCCTTTGTACCACATTATTCCATCATGTGCACATGCTGTAGTAGCTCCCATCAAAATCCCTTGCTGACCTGTCACCCCCTCTGTTAAAAGCCACTTTTTTAGTTTCCCATGACTTTAAATCTACTTGAAATATTTGTTTGCTATTTTCTGTCTCCTCTACCAAGTCACTTTAATTAGGCTGTAAAGAAGTACAGTGATATTGTCAGTAAATTATGAAGCAGATCATGTGATGTCTCTGTACCTCAGTTTCTTCTGAAGTACAACAGAATAATAATGAGCATTAATTCATAAATTAATTATAATTAAAGGTGACATATGGAAAGCACTTATTTGGAAGATGATAGACACTACGAAATGGTAACATTTGTTATTATAGGTCTTTTCCACTTGATAGAAACTGTTCTAGCCAAGGTATCCACCCAATGACTACAATCTTGAGAAGTCAAATGGTCACCACTTTGCCCTCACTGTCATTGAATTCTCTGTGGTATTCATCATATGGGAAAACTCCTTACTAATTGGAACATTCCGTCCCCTGCTTCCCTTCTGTCTCTTTGGAGGCCTTCTCAGTCTTTTCTGACAGCACAGACCCTCTCTTAGAACCTCTCTTTCTTTTCTGTCTCCACAGATGATTTTATCCACTCCATACCATCTGTCTTCTGAGATTCTCAAACCTACATCTCACATAATGATCGCTTTCAAAGCTCTAGATTTCATTTGCAACTGCTTCCTCCTAAATTTCTAACAGGTGACTCCAATTAAAAATGGCCCCAAAAGATCTCCTGGTTCTGGTTTCCAAAGCTCAGTTTCCTAATTAACAGCAGAAATACATCATCGGTGTCTGGAATGTTCTCTCTCATTCATCTACTTTTGTGTCCATCAGCAACCTGGTAGACTCTATCTGAAAAAAAAATATTGATTTCTCTTCTTCTCCACTATCATCAATCTAATACAGTTCACTTTAATCTCCCACTTGGGACACCAACATAGACTCCCAGCCCTTTACAATTTTGTAATATTAATCCATCCTCCACAATACATTCAGAATATTCTTTGTTAAAATATCAATATACAAAAATATACTCTCTATAAAGGCAGGATCTATTTGGTAATTGAAATGTCACCATTGGCAAAATGCATAACAGAATAAATATTTGTTGAATGTATAAATAAAAGAGACCATCTTTTACTCTTCCTTAAGTATCTATGTGGCTTACTATCATGGTTAAAGCAAGATTCCTATTCCAAAATTGCCCATAAGACCACACATTAACTTGTTTTTGCTAAACTTCTATTTTGTGTTCTACCTATCCCTCCTTCAGGATCCAGTATGATTCAGTTAGTCTGATCTTTCTACATACACACACACACACACACACACACACACACACAAATAATGACCAAAATATACGCTGTGCATTTAAATAAAAAATTACTACAGTAAAACACACATTACTAGTAATCCCCCTCAAAATACTCTCCCTTTTTTCAAACACACTTATGCATCATTCTTGTCACTTTTCATTCCTACTAAGGAATTTTTCACTGAGTGATATATTATTTCCCTGGAATCAGTTCCCGCTCACACTTTTATCAGTTTGGTACTCCAAATATTATATTCACAGAGAAGCCTTGTATGGTCAACAGTTAAAATTATTCCCTTTACTCCAATAACTATCCAGCATATCTATACATTTTATAGCATTTTGAAGACCAAAATTATTTATTTCATTGTCTGGCTCCTCCTGTGCCACTTCCCTGATGTAATTCTGATTTGTGTGCTTCATGAGAGGAAGGATCTTTGTCATCTTGTTTGAGCCCATGTCCTCAGCAGTGAGTACAGCGTCTGGGACACGTTAAGTGTAGCTACAATAAAGGATGCCAACAGAAGATGTCATTATGGCTGCAAGACGCACTTTGATGGAACTTGAAAAGTGTATCACTTCCAAAGAGTCATCTAAATCAGGAAGATTTTAGGGTTAAATATTGACAGACAGTATCCACTGCTACACCTTTTACAATCAGAGGAGAAAAACCTGCTTGTAGTCACACAATCAAAGCGGTGTATCTCAAAATAAATTCCGTGGAATAGTATTTCCTCTGGTATGCAAGTAGGTAAGTTGTAAAACTGTCAAAAAAAATTGGTGAAATGCTTCACTGACATTAAACAATTGCTATAGAATTTCCAGTGTTTTTTTCTGAATCTTTAAAAATGTGTGGCAGTACTCAACCTTACCCAATCTCCTTTTATCCAAGCGCCTTTTCCATAACATATCTCACTTAACTAGAATTCCAAAGAAAACCTTAGGAAAATATTGAAATGAGGAATTCAGTGATTTATAGGGATCATTTAGAAATTTTGTATACATTCTTCTTAAACTCATCTTGTTCTGAAATAATAGTAGGTATTCTCTATTTTTGTTCTGCCAGAACTTTTCATCATCCACAATCTTTCAAAGGTCTTTACTGTCATCATTTTCTCCTGAGGTACCTAGGTTTTTTTGAGGTTCCTGACATCTTTTCCTTTCTAAAATTTTTCCCTTTCCACTTTATCTTTGCGATTTTCCCCTTCTCTCTCCTCTAATGGCTTTTAATTCTGTTTCAGCTCTTGCCTCAACTGACGTGTTAACCAGATTCTGCAAGACAGTGAACTTTATAAATCTCACAGTCATAACTATGCTCTTTTTAAATGTTCATCTAGACTTCTTATGTTTCCAAAGACATCAAAGAATTTTGAGCAGGTATCTTTATCAGCTTCTACGCTTAGTGTCACAAAGGTGAGCACAATGGTTATGGTCTCTGCCCTTTCCAATTCTAATTTCAATCATGACAGCATGAAAAAGGCAGTTCCAGTAAATGAAATTAAGTGTTGATTTTGGAAAGAAGCCAGTGCTGTAGAAGCAAAGAAGGGATGCACTAACCTGCCCTAATAAGACCATTGGTTCAGAGTGTGCTTCCAAAGGAAAGTAACATTCTAGAAATTTCCAAATACCATTCCCATTACAATTCTCTGCAAAATAAAGATGATTGTTCACTGACATTTCACTATAAAATTGTTGATAGTTTCAATATCTTCATGTGAATCCTAATGTATGCATAACCGTGTCCTTAAACTCCTAGGCTGAAATTTTAATCTTTCAAGTCTTTCTCTTGATTCTCACTGTGGGTCAGTTACCAGATCCAGTTGACTTCATGTCTACTGTAAATCTATAATTCTTATATTCCTTTGCATTCTTATTGTTGCTGCCTGAGTACAAACCCACATTAATTTTGGCCTTACTACTACCTTTCTCTGAAACTATGGCAAATGATCCTACGCCAAGCCAGAATTTTAGTGTTGAGAATTATCTTATGGGTACTACCATCTGTGATCCACTGTCACTGATTATGAGGGAGGACATACTTTCCCTGTGGAATCAAGCATTGTTAATGGTCCCAGGATGTTGAGGATAATGTTTTGTATTTGCTATGAACAAAATTCTTGGCAAGAATAGTAGCTCCTGGGTTTTGGATTCCACACAGCTGAATAAAGGAGGAGCCACATTGGAGCTACTCAGACAAAATCAATTAAAAACAAGTAATTGGAGGAAAAGGAAGGACATATATCCAAAGTCAATCTGAAGTAAAAGTCTTGTGGATCAAACAAAACATAGACATATGACTTTATAAAAATGGTGATCCAGCCCACAGGGCTGCTGGTAGCACTGCTGCCTGTTTGCCAAGCAAGAATCAGCACACTATGAGGTCTCCAAGAAACTGATGGGCTGCCAAACTGTGACTAACTCAAGCTTCACATGACAGATTTGGGATATAAGGCCCCTTGCCTCTTTTGTCTTCTTCCACCTAGAGGATGCAGCAGCCTGGCAACAAATTTTGCCAGTACTGCTCCTTCCCCAAAAGGCCACCAGCATGTTTTGTTTTGTTTTGTTTTTTTGGCCTGTGCCCTAGTGATTAACTAGAACCTCTAGTGACAACAAGGTTAGGGAGCCCGTGGAGATAGTCCACGATCCTTCCTGTCCTCTGACCAGTGGCTTGAGAGAGAGACACAGATGCCAGGATTTAAACAGCTGAGGTACACCCCTGTGGGGAAGGAGATTAAATTAGGATGAGCAGCATTGGGCTATCTTCACAGAGGCAGCAGAAACAGTGAGTCAGTAAGGTTCAGGACCACAGGAGGTGGGGCAACGCTGTAGTGGCAACAGCTGAGAAGGTAGTGAGTAGAACAGCACAACCCCTCCTACCCTGCAACCAGTGACTTGAGAGAATTTGGATGACCTTTCCCAGCAGCACAGCAATGAGTGGGAGATTGGTACTCCCGTGGTAGCAGAGGAGATGGAAGTGGGACCAGTTGTCTCTTAAATGACAGCAGGAGCAGAGTCAGCCCTCAGCACCCCACCCCACCCCACCCTGCAGCAAATGGCAGAGAGGACAGAGATGTACCGGTGTATGTGGAACAGAGAAGGCTCTGCAAGGACCAGGAGGAGCCATATGTACGGGACCTGGAAGCAGCCTGGGGCTGCCTCAGTCTGAGGGAGCCACAGCAACGGGGAAAGTGACACAGAGACAAACAGGCTTTTTTTTTTTAATTTTAGATTTTCTAGGTTGTCACCTTTATTTTTATTTTTGTTCTGTTCTATTCATCTTTCTTTCCTCAACAATATCTCTTGAATTTGTGATATTTTCATGTAAGTGAACATTGTCTCTAGTCTTTTTGGTCCATTTCAATTTTTTACTTCCTTCTTCATTCTCTCTCTCCTAACCCCTTCTCCAATTCCTCAAAGCTTGTGTGGTCATTCTTTGTCTTCCAGTCTTGCTTCTATTATATTTCTCTTCATTTACATCTCTGTTTTGTTCCCCATCCTTCTTAAATTTTTCCAACACAGGGTAAAACCACTCTGCTAAGGGGAAGCTCACTGCATACAAGTTCCTGGTTTTTGTTGATTTTGCTGTATAACCATAGACCTTGCTCCTATGGTTAAAGGTACCAAAAGTAATAATTACCACAGTTTATAATTTTCTAGGCTGTTCTTGATGCAATTGTTATTGATAATTGTACTACTTTACCCAGGATGCTATACCTGCTGTAATCAGTTGTTTTCCCTTGCATAACAACACTGTGATTTTAAGGGGTCATAACCATCACCATAGTCCAATACCAAAGTACTGGGTGCTGAATCAAACAGATAGAAACATCTCATCTTTAATAAGGTAGGAAGGTAGAAGGTAGAATCTTGGAACAGATACAAAAAGCAAAAACCACCTACACCTAGAAAACCTTCCTTAGGAATAGATATTTCTTTGAATAGATATCTATTCCTTAGGAATAGATATTTCTTGATACTAGTGATAAAGTTATCTTGTATAAGAAATTTACAAGCATCAACACAGAAAACAAAACAAAATAAAAACAGAAAATTACAGGACACAAAAGCAAAAGGCAATCCAAGACCTCCAACCCACCCAGGACAAAACCAGGGAACAATGACACAGAGGAAATCAGAAGCCACCTGCTGGAATTTTCTGTAATAATAGTTGCAGAAATAAAAAAAAAAAGATAGATGTATGAGACTACAAAGGAAATCTGAGAAGAACTAATTTCTCAGGTAAAAAAAGAGATGGTGACCCTAATGAAGGAGTTTTACAGCAAATCTAGGTTAGACATAGATTTAAAAAAATAAAGAAGCAAAAGAAAATGATGGAAGCCATGAATACTCAATATAGGAAAGAAATGGAATCCATGAAATAGATTCAAACAGATATCCAGGAGATTAAAAATTTCATTGAAAGTTTGCAAAACTGACTGAACAAAAATGAAGACAGACTATCAGGCCTAGAAGACAGGATTATGGTTACCAATCACAAAATGAAAGATATCTTAAAAGTAGCAAGGAACCATGAAAAAACAATCCAATAGCTTCCTGATGATGCAAAGAATAACCTAAGATTGACTGGGATCAATGAAAAAGTAGGAGTCAGCAAAAATGACATAAAAAACCTGTTCACAGAAGTAATGGTAGAAAACTTTCCAAGCAGGGAAAAAGAACTCAACATACAGATAAGTGCGGCTTACCAAACTCCAATTAGTCATGACCAAAATGAATCTACACCAAGGTGTAAAATCAAGATTCAAGAACAGTACAATAAGGCAGGTAGAGAAAAGAAACAAGTCACTTGTAAAGGAAAGCCAATCAGAATCACAGCACACTTCTCAACACAAATCCTTAAGTCAAACAGAGCATGGAGTGAAGTATCTCAAGTTCTGAAAGAAAACAACATCCAACTCAGACTGATGTACCCTGCAAAAACTATCTTTCCGAATTAATACAGAAATAAGATACTTCCATGACAAAGAAAAACTGAAGAAATTCATGACCACCAAACCAGTTCCTCAAATAGTTTTGAAAGATATTCTAGAAAGATATAACAAAGGCCACAATTCCAAGAACACCAAATAAAAAGAAGCCAACAGGCAGGATAAGTAATTAAACAGAGGGGAAAGACAGGGAACCAATATCAGGAAAATAATTTGATAAGGATAAATCAATACATATCAGTTATAATCATCATTGAAAATGGTTTTGATTCACCAATCAAAAGAGATAGATTGCCAGAATGGGTGAAGAAACAAGATACAACAATATGGTATACCCAAGGAACATTTAATGCAAAAATGAATTTATAGACCAAAAATTAAAGGGTGGAAAAAATATTCCAAGTGACAGGAACCCAGAAAAAGATAAAGGTAGCTATTCTATTTGCAGATAATGTGAACTTCAAGCCAAGACTGATAAAAAGAGATAAAGAAGGTCATTACATACTTGTTAAGGGAAAACTCCAAGAAAAAGAGGTATCATAAGTATATATGCATTAAATACAGGTACACTCAACTATATAAAACAGATATTAACAGACATGAAAAATCAAAAAAGCACTAAACCAATTGTAATGGGGTATCTCAATATCCAATTGTCACAAGTAAATAGATAAATCAGACAAAAAAATCAACAAAGAAATATCAGAACTGAATCAAATCTGCGAACAAATAGATTTAGTAGATGTCTGCAGAGTGTTCCATCCCACAACATCAGAATACACATTCTTCTCAGTTGCTTATGGGAAATTTTCAAAATAGACTACATACTAGCCCATAGAATATGCTTAAGTAAATGCATAGGAATTGAAATTATCCCATGTATATTATCAAAACATAGAGCAATGAAATTGGATATCAATGGCAACAAAACTAAAAAAGCACCATAAACACATGGAAATTAAATACCACCCTACCGAACAACCAATGGGTCACTGATGAAATTAAAGAAGAAATTACACAGTATCAACCATTAAATGATAATGCTGATACCACATACCAGAACTTATGGTGGATGTAATGAAGCAGTACTAAAAGGGAAATTTATAGCAGAAATTCTCACATTGGGAAGACTTAATTTCTTGTAGTGAATCCAGCAGAGGCTGGGCTTTTCTTTGTTGGTAAGTTTTTAACTATACTTTC
Organism: Cuniculus paca; assembly: GCA_004365215.1. Taxonomy (NCBI): domain Eukaryota; kingdom Metazoa; phylum Chordata; class Mammalia; order Rodentia; family Cuniculidae; genus Cuniculus; species Cuniculus paca. The sequence goes on from RJWT010004486.1 coordinate 29,784, forward strand.
TATTTCATTGACTGATATTGGGTCATTTAGAATTTCTGTATCTTCTTGATTCAACTTCGGTAATTAATGTGTATCTACAAATCTGTTCATTTCTTCGTTTTCCATCTTATTAGAGAAAAGTTTTCTCAGAGCGGGTACTGATGATCTGAATTTCCACAGGATCCATTATGATTTCACCCTTTTCATTCCTAATTGTATGAATTTGACTCTTTTATTTCCTTTTTTTGATAATGTTGGCTAAGGGTTTATCAATTTTATTTAATGTTTGAAAGAACCAACTCTTCAATTCATTGATACTTTGCATTGCTTTCTTAGTCTCAATTGCATTAATTTCTGTTCTGATCTTTATAATTTCCTCCCTCATATGAGCTTTGGGTTTGACTTGTTCTTCTTTTTCTAAAAGTTTGAGGTTCAACATTAGGTTGTTTATTTGAGCTTGTTCTGCTTTCCTGATATGAGAATTCACTGCTATAAAATTTCCAGAAAGAATGGATATTATCAAGAAATTAACTAATAACAAATGGTAGTGTGATGTGAGGAAAAAGGAACACTTCCTCACTCTTTCAAATCACCAATCAAAAGAAATAGATTGGTTGAATGGGTGGTGAAACAAGATACAACAATATGGTATACCCAAGGAACATTTAATGCAAAAAGGAATTCATAGACTGAAAGTCAAAGGGTGGAAAAAGTATTCCATGTGACAGGAATGTAGATTGGTGCAACCATTTTGGAAATCAGGGTGAAGATTATTCAAAAAACTACAAGTAGAGGTTCCATTTGTCCCAGCTATTCCCCTTCTTGGTATTTTTCCAAAAGAATAAAAAGTATCATATCAAGGTAATATATGTACACCCATGTTTGTAGCAGCACAGCTTGTATTAGCTAAGTCTTATAAACAGCCCAATTGTCCATCAGATGATGAATGGATGAAACAATCTGTTTTTTATACAATGGAGCATGACACCGTCATAAATAGGATATTTATAGGTAAATATGAGACATTTCTAGGTAAATATATGCACCTTGAAACCATATTCTTAAGTGAAATAAATTGGACAACCATGTAAATGTCAAACTGTCTCATTGGTGTGAGAAACTGAAAATGTAAATAAGAGCCAAAATGTATAATAGATATTGTAAAATTGGAAGAAAATGTTCAAATGGGAAGGGGAACTAAGGAGGGGGAAGGTAAAAAGGAAGGGAAAACAAAAAATGAGAAAAGAAGGAAAAAATGGAAACAAGGCTCTTGTAAATAAGGAAGAGAAGAAGGGTTGAAGGAAGGTAGGGAAACGGGAAAAAGAGAATTAAGTTATACCATGTATGGGTACAAATTCCCCAACATGAATGTGATCATTATGTGTATCTAAACTTTACTAATAAACTTAATTAAAAGCAAACAGAACAGATCCTGTGTTCTCCTGGACTTCTCAGTCATTATCTCATTTGAATCCTGGAGATAAGTAGACCTTCCTGAGAGGAGTTCCTCAGGACAGTGAGGCAGTTTAGAACAGGAGCCTGTGGTTTGAAGATACCATATTGTTTAACTTTGCTGGTGTTGAGACAAAATACCTGACACCCATACTTAGAGGAGGAAAGGTTTATTTTGGCTCACAGTTTGCCGAGTTTTCAATCCATAATTGGCTGGCTCCAAGCACAGATGAGATGACAGAGAGTCATCGCAAGGAAGAAACAGTTCATGGCAGGCAGAAGACAGCAAAAACAGGAAGAGGCAAGTGACAAGCAACTCTATTTTTATCCCTTGTATCTTATCCATGTTACCCACCATTAGGATGGGTAGCTCTCACAACCACGGTGGGGCACCCTTAAACTCAGCATTGTGCCATGAGTCAATCCCAACACCATATCCCTGATCCTGGCATCACACACCCTATCTCCAGTCACCTCCAAAAAGTCCCACCTGTAACCACATTAAACTTTATGGAACATCTAGTTCTAAGTCATAACAGAATTCTTTTCAAGTAAAATAGTAGAATACCCTAAAAATATCCAAACATGAGAGCCATGTCTCATGGCTAAGTTAAAAACTATTCAAAGTAGAATAGTGCAATTCTTGACTATCCATTGGTCAATTGAAGACCAGTGTTTCTGTCATACCTTACCATATCTCAGGCGGCTGAATTAAGGCAAGATCTGGTGCTGCAGAAGAGGAGAAGGAGACTGATTACTGTGTTTATTCTCTAAACTGTCATCACTTCTATTCATTCCACTTTATTGTCACTCCTTTCTCCTTTCCTCAGATAATTAGTGGAGTTAAATAGAGCACAGTATGATGATCAGGAGGAAGAATATTAAGTGAGACAATGGGAAGATAGAAAAGAATCACAAAGTATTCTTGCTTAGAGATGTTCTTTGAAAATCTTATTTGAAGAACAGATGAGTTGGAAGCTGATAAACATACAAGAGAATAAGTTACTTCCACAACTATTTAAAAGTAAAGAGACCAAGAACTAACATTTGCTGAGTATCTACTATGCTACACCCTGAGAACTTTTTAAAACAATACTCTGAGGTAGACATCATCCCTATTTTATAAATAATGAAACTGTTATTTAGAAAAAACTTGCCAATCATTGCAGTGTTAGATTGTGACAGAACTGGAATTGTATATTAGTCTCTCTGAGTTCAAAGTTAATAGTCTTTCTTCCATACCTCAGATACAGGTTACCTTTTATTCTACATTAAATTTCTTTTAGTCTATCACTGTCTTTAACATTTCTACCATCATTCCCAGTTCCTATATTGTTGGCCAAAACTCATGACAATTTTCTATATAATGAAATGGTACTAAAAGCTTGTATAGGCAAGAAAAGTACAGCTTTTGAGAGAAAGACTCCAATTTGAGAAATCTTGACTCTTTTATTATCTTCACAAATCCTAACAATAAAACAGCCTCTAAAACAAGCTTTATGTATATAAATTTGTGTATTTTTGCTGGTTATACAAAGATCTAATCAAACTGTGTCTTTCACAGCACTTCCCTAATCAGATGATTATAGTAAGAATTTTTAACTTATTTGCTTGCTTATTTCCTGGATTTTTCCTTTGATCTACAATATGTTACTTTAGTTCTCACTATAGATTGTTTTACATATTAAAAATCATATACTTGCTCTTAAAATTTTCTGAAAAGTGTGAAGCAAAATGAAAAACACGTGTAAAATAGTGTTTTTAATCCACAATTACCGAGGTATCTAAAACAAAGCTAAACTTTGGAGCTAGATAATTTCAGTGGTTGTTTTGGAGCAAAAATATTCAGTCAAATGTATTGACCAAATTAGAAGAATGCATGCACATAATGCATTGTGTGTATCTTGTCTATAGAAATTTTAACATTTCCAATCAAATCCTGGTTTTCCCCCAACTAGCCATAACCAAAATAAATCTACACCCAGATATATAATAATCAAGATCCCAGAAATTCAGCAAAGAGCAG
>RJWT010004487.1:0-33249 GCA_004365215.1 Cuniculus paca
AAAAGTATAGGAGTTAGCAAGGCAGAAGAACAGCAAGAACACAGCCCAGGATCATAAACACCTGAGTGGATGATCGGGGTGACACAGCGCACCATCGCCCTAACGACTCCCCCTCCGCCTTCAAGCCTCAGGTCTTAGGGAGGTTTCAGAGTCTTTCCGGGCTCTTTGCACTGTCCAGTGGGCGATCGGACACTACTTCGCTCTGCATCCTCAAAAACCGCGCCTGGAGGTGCAGTGGCCTGCGTCACTCCGCCCTTAGCAGACACAGGGGGAAGTCGGGGCGCCCCAGAGCGGGACGAGAGAGCAGCAGCGCCCGGAGGGAGGCTGGCCAGGGCCTCGGCCACCGGCGCCCAGGCACACCCAAGGTCCCCGGCTCTGCCCACGCCCCCGGCCCCGCGCCAGCCCCCAGAGCAAGCCCGGCCTGCCGCCTGCTCACCTTCAGCCCCTTGGAGTCCATGGCCGCCCAGGCCGAGGGTCGCGATCGCCGGGGCCGCAGAGGAGGCCAGAAGCCCGCTCTAGCCTGTGGCCCGCGGAGGGGCGTGGTGAGGGGCGTGGCCGCGCCTCCATTGGCTGCCAGCGAGAGGGGGCGGGTCCTCGAGGCCGAGATTGCAGGGTCGCGGAGCAGGCGCGGGGGACCCGCAGGGAGGACCGCGAGGGCTTCCCGGGAGGACGGTGGGAGAGGTGGGCACCGCTGCATGCTGTCCTGGAGAAAGCTTTGAGATCCGGAGCCAGCCCGCGGAGGAGCATGGGCGGGCGGACCTTAGGGGTAGAATTAAGGGATTCGAAACAACTGGGAAGGACTAGGAAGAAGCGCAAGTCTGTTTCCCATCACTGGCAACACTGACTCCATTGTCCTGGAAGCCGATTTCCGCACTGCGGCTGATGCAGTCCTGACCCACGCGGGGAAAAGCGATGCGCTGCCACGGGCCGGCGGCGGAGTGTGGCCACAGGGTGGCGCAGGGAAGCCAGCAACGTCTCGGAAATGCCAGGCGCTTCTTGGGCTCAATTTAAATCTGCAGGCAATGCTGCAATCCCGTGTTTGTGATTAGAGTGCATTTTAGCCCTGATAATGAGGACAAATAAGGCAAACATGTTTGCGTACGTAATGATACTGCTGATTTTAAACAGAGAATGAAAATTCATCCCTATGCAAACTTGTATGTCTGTACCCATCAGGCAACTGTCTGCTGTGTAAATTCCTTCAGTTCAAATAATTAAATTGTAATGGGTTAGAGTGTTTCTATTTCTGCTTAAGCAGACTTTAAAAATAGTAGATAAGGTTTGAGGTTTAGGTGACCTTGATAAAAACCACTTACATGGATACAAAATTTTAATCCTAGGTTCAACTATCTTTGATAGATAGTTATCTTTTGCAGATTTAAAATTTCTTGAGTTGCTAATATTTATGTCTAACCTACCCCGCATACAGGCCCATGCATTGAAGGCTTGGTCCCCAGCCTGTGGTGCTATTGGAGGTGGTGGAACCTTACCTCCTAGTGAAAGAAGCTGATTGGGATGTGCCTTTGAAGGGATCCTGGGGACTCTGGACCTTGCACTCTCTGTCTTTGCTTCTTGGCCACTATGAGGTGAATAGGCCTCTTCCTTTATGGGTTCTCATCATTTATGTGCTACCACAGGCCCAAAGCAATAGGGCCAACTGACCATGGACTAAAATCCCTGAGACTGTGAGCCTAAACAAACTTTCACTCTTTATAAGTTTATCTCAAATATTTTTCACAGCAATCAAAATCTGACTTGCACAGCAGCGTATGATTTAACTTTTACCTGAGAAAGGATATGTACCATCCCAGGACTGAAAGTGCATTCCACCAAATGGGGCACATATTTTCATGATGATTGCTTTCAACAATCACAGTCCAGTTGAACATTTATGTTGATGAGCAACTGGTAATACGTGCTGCTACAATTTTCAAAACTATGGCTGAATCTGCATTTGGTAAGCAGTAGAGAATACCATGAGCCAGAGATCCTCAACAAAATGTAAGATTATGAACTGTAAATTTTTGGCTCTAAAGAAAAAGTTTTCCTGGAACGAAATATCAAAGGATCATGATTAAAGAATAAATGATCAACCTACATTTCTGAAATACTTAAAATCTAAACTTGGCATAAGTCTGACCATTGGAAGACTGTTATGATTTAGCCCCTTGTAGATTTTGCTTCATTAAATCTTTTTCTGAGGTTAAATCACTTAGAACCAAATACCATACCTGCCCCTTCATGAGTATTTGTTGGATTACTATGGATTTGCTTTGACAATGACAGTGACTTGGTATTTCTTCATAAGGTCTCAAGTGAGAAACTTTTGAAAACTACTGTCTTTCTTGAAAAGCTGGAATTTGTTTAGCACAAAAAACTTCATTGACTCACTTTTGTTGGCTACAAAGTTCTGGGTCTCACATTCATGACTCTTCACTTTATTGTCTTGTCAAGCCTTATCTCCTACTCTGTACTTCATGGACAACTTCCCCCTTCAGGGAACTTTTACCCCAGACAAATGGGACAACTATTTATTTCTTCTTTTGGGAATGCTTTCCCCGCCTTTGCTACAAGCTCTTTCTTCATCTGACAAAAATCTACTCCTTCAGAATTTATTTCAAATACTGCTCTCCATGAAGCCTTTAATGACCACCATAATTGGATATGAGAAAGCAAGGTTTTGTGGCAAGAATGTGGTCTTCCAAGCTGGGTGTGGTGACCCAGGCCTATAATCCCAGCTGAGAGGGTCTGAGGCTGGAGGATTGAAAGTGTGAGCCCACTCCAGCCCCTTCCATCTTGAAGATGCTATAGAAGATAGACACCACCACTCCTTTAGCACCCCGTAAAGATTTATGGGATTTATGTGTCTCAGGGGTAAACGATATAGGATGTAGGGCTAAACTGGCTGAAGAAATGGATGGATCCTGTCAATCGCAAGATCCCAGGCCAGTGCCAGATGATTCTTAGGACACATATGTACAGCTTCTTGTGGGCTCTCATGCAGATGGCAAAACGGGACCAGAAGGCAGGAGGATCCTGCTGTCATAGCTCCTCATGGAAGCTCTCTCTGTGTCTAGACACAGAATGCACTTTTATTCCTATCTTTCTTTGTTGAGTCCAAGTTCATTCTTCAAGCTTTTTCCCTTACTACTTACCCCCTCCCTTTTCAAATAAACTTTCGGAATCAGTAAATAAAAGAAAGAAAGGATAGAAAGAAAGAAAGAAAGAAAGAAAGCCAGCCAGCCTAGTCTGGGCAATTTAACAACCTAGCCCTTTTCTCGCACACACAAAAAGGGAATCGCCTGGCAATATGGCTTAGTACAAAGTTTAGTTCTCAATCCTAGAATAAATAAATAAATAAATAAGTCTTCCAAACCTGGAGTGGAGCTCTTGGAGCTCTTCATGCTATTTGCTCGTAGACTTGGGAAAGTATTTTTTCTGCCTAACAAATATGAAAACTTTTTTACATGTAAAATACATTCTGTGACCAATAATTTACATTAAACACAGTGCTCTGTAAGACTTACTGAAGGGCTAGGAATGTAGTTCCATGCTATAGTACTTTCCTAGCATGCTTAAAGTCTTGAATTTCTTTCTGAGACCACACACAAACAAACATACATCTTTTGTATTTTCTTTTGCAATCTTAAAATTGCTTCAATTAGCACATTATTCCACAGAAATAATAATAGTGTTTTTTTTCAAACAAAGTGTACTGTATATTTATGTTGTTGAAATATATCAAAAAGGAGAAAGTAATTAATATTCAAATATAAAGACATCACGTGGTTAAAACTATCACCTGGGGAATATATAACCTGTAATAAATAAACAGGCAAGTTGAATTATTTTTACTTACAAATATATTAGGTCAAAAATTTTTATTTATTCTGAAAAACAACAAAACCCTAAAGAACCCACTGCACTCAAGTATTCCTTGTAGTGGAGTTAAAGTGTATTTGTTTGTTAAATCATCTCTCCTGGGTAGGGAGTACCTTGAAGGTAGGCTGCACTGCAGAGGGCCATGGCAAAGGGCTTCCTGCCTTCAAATAGGCCATCTTCATCTGCACCTCACACCACCATTCCCTAGTTAACTGGAAATGTTACTTAACCTCTCTGAGTGACAGCTGTAGGGCCATTACTTCATAAAATTGTTGGAAGACACTGAAGAAAATAGGTGCAGAAGTACATTATCTCCATCTGATAAAAGCCATTTACGATAAACCTACTGCTAACCTCACATTAAGACTTCTAAGATTAGAAATAAGACAAGAGCGTTGGTTATTACCACTCCTATTCAATGTAGTACTCGAAGTCTGAGCCAGACCAATAGGCGAGATAAATAAATAAAAGGGATATATATAAGAAAGGAAGAAGTCAAACTATCTTTATTTGCAGATGACATGACCCTATACATGGAAGACCCAAAAATCTCCACCAAGAGATTCCTAGAGCTAGTAAACAAATTCAGCAAGGTGGCAAGCTATGAAACCAACACATAAAAAGCAATAGCATTCCTGTACAACAATACTGAACCCACTGAGATAGAAATTAGGAAAATAATACCATATACAATAACATCAAGAAAAAACAAATACTTAGAAATTAATCTAACCATGAAAGTGAATTATTTCTATAATGAAAAATAGAATTCTTAAAAAGAAGAGGACAACAGAAAATGGAATGTTAACCCATCCCTACAGAGGCAGAACCATATTGTCAAAATGGCCATATTCTCAAAACAATTACAGTGGTATCTCTGTTCAAGAACTTAATTTGTTCCACGATTCTGGCCACAGAATTTGTTCCATGATTCCAGTTGCAACCAAATTGCAAGCATAGTACAAATTTAATGCAATTCAGTCAAAATATCAACAACCTCATAAAACTAGAGAAAACAATCCTAAAATTCACATGGACCCAGAAGAGACCTAGAAAGCAAACAATTCTGGACAACAAGTGGTAAACGGGAGGCATCACAATCCTGGATTTCAAGTTATACTACAAAACTACAGTGATAAAAATAGCATGACAGTGGCATAAAAATAGACATGTAGATCAATGAAACATAATAGCAAATACTGAAACAACTCTAGGCATATTCCGCCATCTGATCTTTGACAAAGAGGCAGAAATCATACACTGCAATTTGACTTTTTGACAAATGGTACTAGGAAAACAGGTTATGCACATGCCAAAGATTAAAGCTAGACCCATATCTCTTACCATATACTAATAGACAATAAAATGATCAAAGATCTAAATATTATAACAAAAACAATGAATGTACTGAAAGACAAATTTGATAAAACTCTTGAAGGCATAGGCAAGGATTTTCTGAACAGAACCCCAATAACACAAGAAATGGCTTTAAGATTTCACGATGTGATTATATCAAATTAAAATACTTTTGCACAGCAAAGAAAAAAACCAACAAAGTGAAGAGACCAGCTACAAACTGGGGAAAAAAATTTCCAGCTCTACCTTAGACATAGGATTACTATTTAGAAATACATAAAGAATTTGAAAAGTTACATTCCCCAAAATAAAACACCCAATCAAAAATGGACAGCTTAAATGAGTATACACTTTTCAGAAAAAGTACAAATAACCAATAAATACATGAAAAAATGTTCCACATCTCTTGCCATTAGAGAAATGCAAATTAAAACACTATTGAAATTCCATCTTACTCCAGAAAGAATGACTATCATCAAGAAATCAAATAATAGGGTAATCTCCTGTTGTTATGTTTTGAAGACCTGTATTGCTTGCAGTGTTCTGTTCTGAAATGCTATGTTGTGTTTGACTCTATTCTGTTTTGTTTTGCTTTGTTTTGTTCTGTTTTGTTTTGTTCTATTCTCTTTAAAATAAAATTTAAAAAATCAAATAATAACAAATGCTACCTGTGGCTCTGTGGAAAAATGAACCCTTTTATGTTGTTAGTTGAAATGTAAACCACTAAAGTAACTATGTCAATCAGTATGGAGATTCCTCCCAAAGTAAATGTAGCAATTCCACTCGACCCAGCTGTCTTCCTCCTAGGTGTTATGCGATAAATTGACAACCAGTGGTCAACTTAACACCTGTTGAACTGAATTGGCATGGTGCTGAGTGTGGATGGCCCACCTGAGGATTGTTGCCGACATAAAAGGAGAACTATAGAAGAAGAAGAGGTTGTTGTTTGGTGCTGTTGGTTCTCCTGTTGCCGTGGGTTCTCCAGCCAAAGCTTGTTGAGCTTCTTCCCTGATATGAACTTGGCTGTTCTTATCATCAGAGGAGTTCAGGACCTTGTTGTAGCTGAGAATGGCTGCACTTCACGTTGGGGGAGCTCTGGTCCTTACTTTGAGCGTCGCTTCCTGGTTCCAGATGGGAAGATGGTGTGCTGTTCAATCTCTAGTAGAAGCTTGTCATGCTGGCTTCCTGACATGAACTCAGCTGTTCTCACAGTTGAAGGAGCTCGGGATCTTGTTGTTACTGAGGATGGCTGTGGTACTTTTTGGGGGAGCTCTGGTTCTTAGAGCATCACTTCCTGGCTCCAGTGTAGAACTCTTAGCCTGCTGGCATGGATCCTTCATCCCACTGACACAGACTTTCTTGCTCCCACTGCTAACCTTGGGGCCTTCCCAGTGCAGATCCATGAAATAGAATTTCATGAGACATTGTCAAGGGCTCTAAAAGGTTTCTGTCTGAGTATAAATTGCTGAACATTATGTTGGTGGTCTAACATAGCCTAAGGCCAAAATAAAGAACAACAGCTTATTTCCCTGATGACTCCTTCTTCCCTCAGCCCTGAATACAATTTTTCTACTTTTACTTTCCCATGCATGTGAAGAAAACTCCAATCAGTTCCTAATGCATCATCAGTGCCTGCCCCTTAAACTCTACCTCTTGCTAGAGTCTATAAAACCCTCAGTTCCCTTTGTCTCCACCCAGAGGAGCCCAGTGAGTTGTGCGTTCCTCTCTAATTCCTCAATAAAGGCTTGTCTTTCTTTTTAGCCTCTTTATTGCACCAAAAACCTAACATTTGGTACCGTGACTCAGATCAGGATGTGTGGCTCCTGGAGTCACCTTCCAGTTGTGACCTTCCCCATCTACAAGCCACCCTCATTTCCTTCTGGACCTGCCTGTTTGTGTTGCCTGCTCACATCTAACACTGATTTATCTCATTTCTCACAAGTGAACCACTTCTCAGTTCTGGGGTTTCCTGTCTCAGTTTCTCAGCCTCTCAGTCTCAGAAATTCATGAGCTCACATTGGGAAAGGGACACCTCCTGCGTGTCCCTTGAACAGGGGTAATAACTCTCACGTTTCTTGGGCAGGGCCACTGTCCTTAAGCCCCAAGGCAGGTTGTTGCCCTTTTGTCCTTTGGGACCACCTCCATGCTTGCGGTGATGGTTGATAAGAACAGATGTTGGGGTTTTCTGTCTGTCACATTCTCTAAATGGGTGACTTCTTTTGAAAAGTGTTACCCAGGCTATTTTAGTCATAACTCTTGGCTCACCTTTAATTTGGTCACTATGGAGAATACTTATTCCCAGCCTCAGAAAGACATACCACTGAGGTGCCTTGTTCACAATCTTGGCCCCTTGGTCTTCAAAAGACCATAAAACCCAAAAATCTGATCTTTTACTGACAGGTGGCTTGTCTGGTTTACAAACTGGATGGCAGCCAATGGCCTGAGACAGGGACTTTTGATTCCTCTATACTTTACGAATTAGATGATTTTTGTCACTGCAGTGGCAAATGGTCAGAAATCCCATATGTTCAGGCCTTTTTTAGTCTGAGAAAGTGCCCATCTCTGAATAGTCTTGTAAGGTGACCCAAGTAATTTTGGCCCACACTACCACACCTGATTCTTTCCCCTCCTCCCCACTGGGCCCCTTAGTGATGTGCCACCCATTTTATTCTCTCTTTCCCATATCCCCAAGCCAAAACTCCTCGGCCTTCTTGACCAGAGGTTTCTGAGCATCCTGTCTCATCCTCTTCCCTTTCCTCACCCCAATGGCCTTTACCTCTTCCTTTACCTCCTCTCCCCATTCTCAAACTCCTCATTTTCCTCTACCTGAGCCTTCTATCCCTCTTTCTTCCTCCTCCTCTGCTCCCCTGTCACCATTTTTCCCTCCTGCTCACTACACACAATCTCATATCTCTCAACCACCTAGTTAACCACATGGTACTAGACCATCATTGGCGGCTCCATAGCAGGTGGTCCTCAGCAGCCATCTTGCTGTGAATCATGTGGAGACATGCTGCCATCTAGTGATCTTCCACTGTGTGATGGCCCACTGCCATCTCATGACAGAACACATGGTGAATGGCTGCCATCTTGCAGTCCCTCATCATGTGATCATCAGCAGCCATCTTGCTGCAGGTCAAATGATAACCAGCCACCATCTTGTGCTCCCTCATCATGTGGCCAACAGCATCCATCTTGTTGTGAGTCACATGGTACCCAGCTGCCATCTTGTGTTTCCCTCTCACATGATAATGAGCAGCCATCTTATGGTCAATCACCCTGTGACTGCCCACAGACTCCTGCTGGGCTATTGACCACTCAGTGGCCATCTACACCCTCTACTCCACAGCCTTCTCAGCCTCAATCTCTATTCTCTCCTTCAGAAACAGGCCAGTACCAAGGGACTAGTTTGTATCCATGTTCCTTTTTCCCTCACCAACCTATCTCAGATTAATCATAAATTAGGTTCCTTTTCTGCTGACCCACAAACTTATATTAGAAATTTTGAATTTATAACTAATTATGACTTACATTTCAAGAATGTTTATGTGCCCTCACAAGAGAGGGCTCAATTATGGCAGGTGGCTCAAGAGGAAGCCAATCATAGACTTAAAGCAAACACTGCTGAAAATGACCCTCGGCCTGCTACAGTGCCTGAACAAGACTCTAACTGTAATTATAAAAATGGAGCAGGTTTTCATAAAGTACATAAGATGATTGAATGCATAATTGTGGGCCTTAACAAAATAGCTCACAAACATACTATAACAAGTTTTTAGAACAAGTCCAAGAGGTTAATGAAAACCCTACAATGTTCCTCACAAATCTTAGGGACACCCTAATCAAGTTTACTAATGTAAACCCAGACTCTCATGAAGGGACAATCATTAATAATTCTTATTTTATTCCCCAGTCTGCCCCTGACATTCAGGGAAAACTACAAAAGGCTGAACCCCACAGGGACACCTCCTTAAAATGGCCTTTCGTGTTTTCAACAATAGAGATAAAACATGAAAGGAGAAATAAGAGGCACAAAAAAAGAAACTTGCTAAATATAAAACTGATCTCTTAGCAGTGGCACTTGGGACTCCTAAGGTAGGTAAACCAAAACAAGGCAGAGATGCCAGAGCCCCTCCTGGACCATGCTTCAAGTGTGGCAAAGAAGGCCACTGAGCACAAGAATGCTCCAATCCACTACCTTGACTAAGGCCTTGCCCTCTCTGCAGCCTTAAGGGCCATTGGAAGAGTAACTGTCCTAGCCACCAGAGAGAGGGTAAGATATTCACCAATTCCTTGCCCTCACAGGAGATCTTATCACATCCAGATTAATTGCTGGCTGATCTACTTGGATTTGCTACTGAAGAAGATTGATGGGGCTCGGGGTTCATGGTCCCCATTAAGGTATCCTTCTTGGAGCCCCAAGTCTCACTGGAGATCTCAGGTAAAACACTCTCTACTTGTCAACACAGGGGCCACATATAGCATTCTTCCTGAGTTTTCAGGCCACTGTATTAAACCAACAGTCTCCATAGTGGGTGTTGGTGGCCAAGCTACACAGCCTCTTCAAACAGGACCCATCCCCTGCAGGTTCCGAACTCTTTTCTTTACCATAGCTTTCTGGTAATACCAACATGTTCCACATTTCTTTGGGGTAGGGATCTTCTCCAAAAACTTAACTTCTCCTTTGCCTTCTCTCTCCCCATGGCTCATGCCCTCAAAACACCATCACAGTGTGCCTTCAATCCATCCTTTTCTCTCCCTCCTTCCCTTGTCAGTCTCAGTCTGGGACATCTCCAACCCCACCCATGGTACCCATGTTATGCTTATATTAATCCTCCTTGGAGATCCTTCAATCTTTCCTTGCATTCCCCAATACCCTATAGCTCCCCAACTTCAATGGGGCCTCAAATCTATAATCCAGTGCCTTCTGAACAATGGTTTTCTTAAATCTACCCATTCACCCTATAAAACTCCCATTTCCTGGTACTCAAGCCTAATGGCTCCTATCGCCTGGTACAAGACCTTAGGGTAATCAATAACACTGTAACCCCAACCCACCCAGTAGTGCCAAACCCTTACACTATGCTCTGTAATATTCATCCCTTGACTGATCACTTCATGTTAAAGATACTTTTTTCACCATCCCCCTACACCCAGTTGTCAGGACTTCTTTGCTTTTATGTGGATTGATCTGGACACTCTCAAGTCCCAACAACTCACCTGGACAGTGCACCCCTGGGAATTCAGAGGCAGTCCTCATTTCTTTAGCCAAGTCCTTGCTGCTGACCTTACAGATCTTGACCTTAAACCCAGCACTCTCCTTCAATACATTGATGACCTTCTCCTGTGTTCTGCCTTCCACACTCTAGCCATACAACATATGGCCACTTTTCTTAATTTTCTCTCCAACTGCAGGTACAGAGTCTCTCCTGCTAATGCTTAAATAGCTTCCCAAAAGGTCAAGTATCTGGGGCTCACTGTCACCCCTATTACTCATCCCATCAGCACATCATAAGGTGATCCTTCAAGATCTCCAAGTGCCGATGACCAAACAACAGGTCCTATCCTTTCTTGGCTTAGCTAACTTCTTTTGCCTCTGGATTCCTAATTTTGCAGCTTAACCCCTCTACAAAGCTTCTAAGAGCTCCTTATTAGAGCCCCTGGACTCCACTACACCTATATATGCCTCCTTTCATAAGTTAAAAGAGGCTCTCCTAAGGGTCCCCACCCTCACTTTCCCTAACCCCACATAACCCTTCACTCTTTACACTACTTCTCAAGGTTGCAATGCTGTAGGTGTACTGGGACACAAAAAGGGACATTCCTTTCAAGTGGTAGCCTGCTTGTCAAAACAATTAGACAGCAAAGTACAAGGATGGACACCCTGCCTCCAAACCCTTGTAGCCACAGCGGTACTGACACAAGAAGCCAAAAAGTTCACATTGGGACAATCTATCACAGTATACTCACCTCATTGTCTAAAGGAACTTATCTCACATAGGACTCCAACCTTGATGACCCCTTCTCACCTTCAACAGGTACATTTAGTCCTTTCTCAGGGCCCTTCCATCTTCCATCTTCCAAGGATCAAAACTTGTTCTCCCAGAACAGCAGGTCTTGGACATCATCACTGACTTACACAACTGTTTTCATGTGGTATCAGAGGCACTATACAAACTCAGCCCCAGTGGTTACACATCCTTTTCTGAGGACTGTCATCCACCAGATTACCCACATCTGTCAGCTCTGTGCTAAAATCTTTTCTCAGGGACATGTACCATCCCCCTCCTTTCCTACTCATCAGTTTCATGGACACACTCACAGTCTAGAATGGCAGATAGATTTCACACACTTGCCTCACCACAAAACTTTTAAATATCTTCTTACTTTTGTCTGTATCTTTTCAGGATGGATAGAAGCCTTTCCCATGGCCAGGGAAACTGCTGATGTAATTACTAAAGCCTTATTATAGGAAATCATTCCTAGGTTTGACCTACCTCAAAATATCCAGTTGGATAATGGTCCACCCTTTAGTTCTCAAATCACTCAATGGGTATCCTCAACCTTACACATTACTTGGTGCCTACACATTTCATATCATCCACAATCCTCAGGAAAAGTAGAAAAGGCAAATTGCCTCATAAAAGCACAGCTATCTCTAAACTAAAATTTTAAAAACACACTTCACAATCACAAAACTCTAGAACACCTCACAAAAATTCTAGAACTACATCAACCTTGGCCTCAGCTTCTTCCCTTAGCTCTAGCCAAGCTCAGAGCACTTCCTTGGGCTCTTACCTTTCTACTCCCTTTCAAACTCATGTATGGTTGACTATTCCTACTCCACAATCTTATCACCTGCCTGAATTTTCCACCTCTTGCTGACTATACCCCAATCCTCTCCTTTCTCCAAAATTTGTTATGACAGCATGCCAACCTCTGCCTTCTCCAACCTCTGATGGGACCAAGCCAGATCCTCCCATATCTGTGGGAGTCCTAATTTATCTCAAATCTTCTAAGTCCACAGGACTACAACTGAAGTGGAGTGGCCCCCACCTCTTCTTCCTCACAACTCCAACAGTGATCAAGGTTCCTGGATTGCCATCTTGGTTTCATGTAACTCAGGCTAAGCAGTGCCCTCCTAACCCTAGTGCCCCTGACTCCAAACATTGAGAGTGGTCATCACATCTCCTGTCTCCCACTCATCTTTGCCTCACCAGGGACCCACAGTTACAACTTTCAAGCTAACTCATGTTTTGTTATTCTATTTAGTTCCTGATCTCCTACCTCTTAATAGTTATTCTTTTTGCTATAGGATTCTGGGCAGTCTTTCCCAAGGACTTCCACATTACACATAAAATTGCTTTCATACTGTTCTACATAACAACTGTCTTAATTCTCTCCACCCTCAAATGTCTAGTTAAAGATGAGATCCCTTTAGATCTGGGCTCTTGTCTCACTTACAATGACACAGTCATGACTCTCCACATCCCCAGTCTATAATGTCCAAAACATATTTTAACTGTTAGGCCTTACATTTCTCATACCCCCCACTCTCTCCAGCCTAACCCCTGGACCAATGTCAAGTTTTTCCTACACTTTTACTCTTGCCCTTTCAGATGGGGGAATAATTGCCTCCCATAATTTAAGCCCCCCCCTCCCAATTTCACATTCATTTTGCACATTCCATACTTTCATCTCAGACCTTAGGCCCAAACCTGGGATAAGGGACAAGCTAACCAAAATGGGGTAATTTGCCAGTCATCTAACAGCATCTGCTGTCATGAACATGATCTGGTTATAACCCCTGGTCCACTACGATGCACAGACACTGTGTCAATCCCTACTGGCTTTACTTCAACAAGTGGGGATGTGAAACCATTGGCATACATTCAAGAGGAAAAATTTGGAAACAGTCAGATCCATTCATCTCAGCCATAGCAAGTTACAGGGAAGATGGTGTAAAATGGGTAAGATTCACAATCAAAAAATGCATCACACCCCCAATATCTCATAGAAAAATCCTGGGACCTTTATTTCTACAGTCATTACAGGTACAACCTAGCTAATCCAACCCCACAAGGCAACTTCCTCACTCTACAGGTAAAACCCCTAACCCTACCCCCATCATCAATATCCCAGTAATACCTACTTCATTGCCACAAGTAATCCTACATCAAATCCAACCCATTCCGCATCCCCTGTCACAAGCATATGATAGCCTATCACACTCCACAAATCTTACAGAATATTGGCTCTGCGTCTCATAGGACCAAAATGTTTATACGGCTGCCCCCACATACCAGAATGCCTCCTATGTATCCCATCCACATAATCCAGCCATACTGAATCCTCTTTCTACCTACAATAATCTTGACTGGCCAACTGAGCTCACTTGTGTAGTATCTTTGTCTCAAAATTCTCTCCGAATGCGAGACCTCCCCCACTGCACTTACATCATCACCCCCAATCAAAACCTGGCCATCTGCCCACCAGAGGCTGGTTTATAGGTTGCCAAACAGGGGCCTATCCATGTCTTCCTCCCCAATGGACAGGGTCTTGCACCCTAATCCTTCTAGTTCCAGTCCTGACAATAAACTCTCAGGATGCCGTGGAAATCTCTTTTTTGTCCCAATTTGATGATACACACCTCATCCGAAAAACAATGTTCTAGTTATAGGTATTTTCTCTGTACTTGCAGCTGGCCTTGGGGTAAGGGGAATAGGCACAGCAGCCAGTCTCTGTTGTCAATTTTCCCTGGAAATTCATCAGCAAATACAAGACATAAGCATCTCCATCCACTCACTCCAAAGTCAAATAAATAGCTTTGCAGCAGTCACTCTCCAAAACCAACGAGCTCTAGATGCCCTCTCAGCAAAGGAGGGAGGTACCTGTGCTATGCTGGGAGAAGAATGTTGTTTCTTTAAAAATGAGTCAGGAATCATCATGGACAAGGTAAACAGTCTCCACAACTACCTAGACAAAAAGCCCCAACAGCTAGGCTATGGATATTCTTCTTCTTCACCATGGTCCTGGTGGAGTGACACATTTGAATCATGGGGAACCCTTTCTTCTACCTCTACTGGGTCCTTTAATTATGATACTGACCTGCCTCCTCATAGCACCTTGTCTTTTTAAACTTTTTTTGAGATTTTGCCAATCTAGGATATGAGTGTTCACCAACAATGAACTCCTTGTCCTTAGATACAACTTCCTCTTTTACTTTCCTGTGCACGAGAAGAAAACTCCAATCAGTTCCTAATGCATCATCAATGCCCCCCCCCCCCTAAAATCCACCTCTGGCCAGAATCTATATAACCCTCAGTTCCCTTGGTCTCAAGCCAGAGGAGCCCAGGAAGCTGTGCATTCCTCTCTGCTTCCTCAATAAAGCCTTCTTTTTCTTTTTAACCTCTTTATTGCACCCAAAACCTAACAGGTTCTAGGCCTCCAGTTGGATTCATGAGAGGCATTGTCTTGGACTCTAAGTCTTCAGAAGAACTCATGCAGGATATTTCCATGGGATCCAGGCCCCTCAGCTGGATTTTCTAGGTCTTTAGGGTGTGGACAGATTTCCTACACTTCCTTTGTATTTGACTCTGTGTGACTATCATAAAATAATACTATAAATTATGTATCCTGTATTGTCCTGTTCTCCTTGCAAGCCTTGACTACAACAGATTGTGAAAGAGACAAGATATAATGTTAAATTAAATAAATTAGACACACAAGCTTAAGTATCTCTTGGTTTCTCCTACATGAGAAACTCCATGTATAAATAATGTAAAGAACAAAAATAGAAGATAGATAATAGAGAACAAGGAGAAACTATTTTGCAAAATAGAAGAACATCAAGAGATGGAGGGGAAGGGGAAGAGAAGTAAAAAGAATTGTGTTATGATGTACCAACTATCCATGATAAATGTAACCATTATGTATTGCAAACATGCATTTATAATTTTTTAAAATAAAAGTATTAAAAAGATTAAATGGCTTAACTTTTTTCCCCCTGAGATGAGGTCTCCCTATGTTGCCCAAACTATGATCAGGTGATCCTCTTGCTCCTGAGCCTGGGGAGTAGCTGGGAGTATAGTTCTGTGTCACCATGCCTGGCTAAATGAATTAATATTTAAGGCACAGAGTGTTATTTAAGAATGTTGTAAGCATTGAAAAACTGATACTTAAAATACTCGTATTCCCAACTACCCCAGACACAGCATACAGTATTGATCCTATAATCATTTAGTAAATATTATAGCACTGTTTCCTTTCAGTTAAATATACTGTGTTTGGTTTTCTCTTCCTCAAGGCTTATACTAAGTTCTGTTTGCAAAGAATTTTTCAGGTTGCAACTCCTTGTGGAAAAATGTGTCTTTTGGGCTGGTACAGAGAGGTCATCTTCCACATGAAAGATTTTACTTTTTTTTTTCTTTTTTTTGTAAAAGGGAAGAGTAGAATGGTTTTGTTGCATCTGGAACTTTTCAAGTGTCAGCAGGTCAAAATTACCCTTATGACAAAAGTGGCATATTATAGGGTGAGATAGCTCAGCACCCTTCATGCATCTCTCAGCTTGTTGTTTCAGCTTGCTTGCCCTGAATATTCTTCTGCTCATTCTGATTCTTTGTAAGAAGATCATCAGAGTATCACTTCACACCAATGCTTGTGGCTTTCTCTCCATGCGGCACCCCGAGACTCACCCCTCTTAGGGAAAAAAGCTTTCTCATCCAAAGCAATGCCTGGAGGAGGATGTTATGTTATCCCACACAGCTTAGATGTTTTTCTTACTCCAAAATATCTAAGCTTTCTGTCTTTATATTTACATGTTATTTTCGCCTGTGAAAAGCCCACATTAGCCTCTCCACTTTTCTGAATTGACTGAATGGAAATAACTGAAGATCACTGTTCATAATCCATTAATCAATGGGTTTTAATTTGTCAGTATGTTTTTTCTTCAAATTTACATTGAATGCATTTGCAGTTGAAACCAGAAAATATTGAAGTGCATGCTTCTTCCATTTTTATAATTTTATTTTGAGATAGGATCTAAATTGCCTAGGCTGGCCTTAAACTTGTGATCCTCCTGCCTCAGCTTCCTGAGTAGATGGATCACAAGTATGCACTACCATGCCTAGATATTTTCAGAATTTTTAATAAATAGAAAAGCTGAAGAGTATCATGAACTGAACATAAGACATTTCTGAAATGCTGTGTTGTATTGTTTTCCATGTTTTTCACTGTTGTTGTTTCAATACTTAGATAAATCATAGTACATAGTATGTTTGCAGCAGGATGAAAAAGCATGTAGCAACTGTTTTAGAGCTGCACTGTTCAGTGAGATACTCTTCCCAGAAGGCTATTCACATTGTTTAAATTCTCATTAAAGTTAATTAAAATAAAATAAAATAAAAATTAACTGATTGCATTGGTATATTAGTCCATTTTTCAATACTGTAACAAACTACCTGATGTTGGGTAATGTATAAAGAAAAATGATTTAACTCACAGTTTTGGAGCTGGTAGTCCAAGATTAGAAAAATGAGAAACCTACTGATAAGCACCACTAAATTGCTCCATATTTTTTCATAAATTGTTTTTAACCTACAAGTAGGAATAAGTCAATTTGAATATAGTGATTACTAAAGACTGAAAAGGGTAGGGAGAGGACAGAGGAAGGTTGAATGACAGGTAAAAACCACAGATGGAAGGAATGAATTCTACTGTTCCTACAGCACAGTGGAGTGAATATCACAAAAGCATATCATGTATTTCATCAAACATTAGAAGGGAACTGCTTACAGTGTTCAAACGCAAAGTGATGACTGGGAGATGGGAACAATAATTACCCTGATTTTAGCAGTTTACACTGTATACGTTGTGTATGTATTCACGCTGAACCTCATAAATATGTTCAATTGTTAAGTTTTGCATTTTTTGAACTATAGATAAGCTTTTTGGATTTTTGCTGAGTCTTGACAGAGAATAGTGTCATGATACTAAGCTAGAATTAGTTTCCTAAGCCACTTATTGTGGCTTGTGGCCTCAGCTACACAGCAGCTGAGGAGGAAGGATTCATTTGAGCTTATGAGTTCAAGACCAGTATGCCCAACATATTGAGACCTTATTTCAATGAGAGAGAGAGAGAGAGAGAGAGAGAGAGAGAGAGACAGAGAGAGAGAGAGATAGCGAGACAGAGACAGAGACAGAGAAGAGACAGAGACAGAGATTCTTCCCATTCTTGCCAATCCAGTGGAATTGATACTCAGTCTTGGCTTTATTTAAATTAAAAAGAAGAAAAAGAAATAACAATTCCTTGTAGACATGAATATGAAGACTGAGCTTCAAACACACAAACATTGTGAAAATTGTTCTGGGAATCATTCAAAAGCAATGTATAAGATTTACTTTAAAGAAGTATATGTTTACTTCAGGGAAATGGTATGCATATTTTTGACCACTGGGGGACATTGTTCTTCCATGCATAATGACAATGTTTTAGAGCAATGGTTCTCAAACTTGAGCTACCTTCAGAAACACTTCCAAGGCTTAGCACTACACAGATGACCTTTACTTGCAGAGGTTCTAAGTCAGCGGGGATAGGCGGGATACGCACATATATGAATTTATAATGAATTCCCAAATAATGCTGGTATAGGGGTCACATTCTGAAAAAAAATTGAAACATGGTGTCAAGACTATTTTTTGACCGACCACTCTTCATAAGGGTAATGTAAGGGATACAAACATCAATCTGAATGCTGTACTAATAATTGGCCCTTGTTTAGCATAAGAAGCTGATGTGTAATTATTTTTGAATTTCAATAATAACAGAATATAGGTAGCATAATTTCTATGTGATTGACAAGGAGGCGTATATAGATGGAGCATAGTGATGAAGTTTAAAGCCAAAAAGTCTCCAAAGCTTCTGAGATTAAATTACATTAGGTTCAGACAGAGCTGAATCCTCAAATTGTTAGTGTAAGGAAAAGCTCTCAAAATGTGTGCATGAATATGCAAGATCCTAAAATAAGGAATTCATTTCCAAAGAGTAGTTCTGACAGTATTAAGGAGATTGTATTTTCCAGGTCATCCAGAATTTGGTTGTATTTTAGGGTTGGATTAGACTGAGATATGACCTTCTTGATGGCACACAGCCTCACAGAACAGAACAGAGTAAGAAAAGCCATTATATACAGATTTCTAAGAAGTTAATGACTTTCTGTAATATTGTTGTCTTTTTTTTTCTAGGTAGTTCTATACCAAAATCAATACATAGAGAACAGTTATTCCTTCCCAGGACAAATTCTTTGTGTATTATATACATATTTTTTGTACCAGAAAGTGAACTCAGGACCTTGTACTTTCCAGGCAGGTGCTTGTGCCATGAGCTATCTTCCCAGTCTCTTTGTGCTTTATCTTAAAAGTCTATAAAACTGATGTGACACATATTTTGTCCATCACAGTATATAATTTTATGCTACCAGAAATTGGTTTTATTCTCAGAAAAATAATGTTTTGATACTAGAATGGACCTTGCAAAAGAGAATCCAATATATGGGAAAGATAATTCCCATAATGATTGTCTCAAATGTTAACAGAGTCTATCAGAAGAACAATACTGGTTTTCTGAAAAATGAATTGAGAGATACTAGTTTAGGAAGCTTGAAAGATTAAGTAAATATTTTTGATTTTCTGTTACTTGTAATAACAACTCAAAAGGGCAGCGGATTTAGTTCGGTGGCATAAGCGCCTGCCTGGCAAGCATGAGGTCATGAGTTCAATCCTTGGTACCAAAAAAATAAAAAATAAAAAACAAATAAATAAATAAATAACAACTCAAAGAAAGCATGAAACAAGTTGTAGTGGTGTTTAATTTTAGGCTTCTCATTTTCTATGATGTAAATTTTTGTCTTGATTTTGTTACAACTATCTTGTCTTGCTTTTGTTTATTTATTTGTTTATTTATTTTTGGTATTGGGGATTGAACTCATGACCTTATGCTTGCCAGGCAGACACTAAAGCCGCTGAGGTAAATTGTCATCCCTTGCTTTGCTTTTGTGATGAAAAAAATATGGGATAATTTATATTCTAGAAATATTATTTGTGATATTTTTCAGTGTTCTAAAGACTGTATTACTGAATGAGATTAACTTCTACATATGATTATTCATAGGTAATTCAACTGTTTCTTACTTATCCATTCATAGGATAAGCATGATTGAAGAGTATCAAATATGCTAATAGCTTTTCTTTTTTTTTTTTTGAGACAGTGTCTTGCTATGTTGTCCAGACTGGCCTTGAGCTTACTTATGTAGTCCAGGCTGGCCTTAAACTTATTGTGATCCTCTTGCCTCAGCCTCCTGAGTTCTGGAATTACAGGTATGTGCCGCCAAGTCTGGCCAAATATGGTAACAGTATTCACCATAATATAGACTGAGTATTTGTCTTCCCAATGTTCATCCACTCAAATCCTGCACCCAAATGTAATGGGATCTGAAGGTGAAATGGGAAGTGATTAGATCATGACGGCAGAGCCCTCATGAATGACGTTAGTGCTCATGTAAAAGAGATCCCTGCAGATCTACTCACCCTACTACCATGTGAAGCCACAGCAAGGAGATACCATTCACGAATGAGAAAAGAACTGCTCACCAGACATCAAATCCAAAGAAGCTTTCATCATTGACTTCCAAGCTGACAGAACTGAGGAACGAATTTGTATTTTACAAGCTGTGCTATTCTGTTATACTAAGTTCACAAAACAGAACCAAGAACTGGTGAACTGGTACTGAGATGTGGAGGCATTGCTTTAATAAACAGCTAAAGATACAGAAGCAGTTTTGGAACTTGCTAGTGGATAAAGGCTGAAAGAGTTCTGAATTACATGCTGGAAAAAGCCCACTTACTGTGAGTAGATGGTTAAGGGAAATTCTGGGCAGGACCTAAAAAAACAGGGCTGTAGAAAACGGCAAATAATTTGGATGAATCGGTTTCATGTTTGAGCATGTTGTGGAGGGTAGAACTTGCATGTATGAAATTAGATAGATAACTTAGGAAATCTCTAAAGGTTGAAGTATAAGTGTTGAAGAAGCAGTCTAGTTCCTCTTGGGTGCTTATGGTAAAATTTGATGAGCAAGAGATTGGTTTAGGACAGAATTGATAAGCAAAAAGGAAACAACTAGAAAACTTGGAAAATTCTTAGCTTGATCATATTAGAAAGTACAAGAAAGCTCGAACTGTTGCCTCCCCTCCAGGGTCCAGAAGTTGTGACTTCCATCCTACTAAGCAGAGCATCCAGGAGAAGGAGCATCCAGCCAGAGAGGATTACTTTCAAACCTTAAATTTAAATATTCTTCACCCTTCAGATTTTTTTAGTTACTTGAAGTCTATCATCCCTTCTTATTTCTCCCTTTTGCAATGGCAATGTCTCTCTTGTGTTGCCTTACCATTCTATTTCGGAAGCACATGATGTATTTTGCTTCATCAATCCAGGACTGTAGTGGAATTTGCCTCAGGGTGAGGTTTACCTCCAGCCTCACCTGTATTTGATTTAGATGATATTTAAGAAAAGACTTTAGGCTTTAAAGCTGATTCTGGAATTAATTAAGACTTTTGGAGTACTGGAATGGAATGACTGTATTTTATACGTGAGAAGAATGTGAATTTGGGGGATATAGTGGGGTGTAGTCTATACTGGTTCTTCATATCCCCCCAAATTCATATGTTGAGATCTGCCCCCAACATGACATTATCTGGAGGTAGGAGTTTGGTAGAACTCTCATGAATGAGCTTACTATTATTATAAAAGAGACCTGGAGAGCATTTTCTCCCATGTGACAAAATAGCGAGAAGCCTATGAACTAAAAAGTGGACCTTAGCAAGACACTGAGTCCTCTGGGATCTTGATCGCAGACTTCCAGCCTCTGGAATGTGAGAAATACTTTTCTGTTGTTCATAAGCCACCAATCTCTGGTATTCTGTTTTGTCAACCTATGACACCATGACTTTTTGCTTTATTAACATTTCACGTTCAAGATAGTCATTTCTCAAACAATAATGTGACATTTATGCAGCTTCGTATCACCTGAAAAATAAAATTGCTGTGCATACTGCACCGTACTAGGCCCACTGCAAACAAAGATTATTTTGGCTTTATGCCTTTGTTTTTGTAAATTTCAAGACACCGTGAAGGATGTTGTTGCACACTTTGCAATTCCTATTCCAGTTGGTTTTTCATTTAAAAAGTTGTTATTCTGTTTTATAATAGTTTATTGCCAGGCATTTTTTCTGTACCAAGGCAGATAAACATGATCCTTACTGTCATAGATATTGTGGTTGCTAAATTATTGGTTCCAGAAAAGATGTTGAGTGACAAAAAGGTAAAGAGTATTCCAATAATGGCCCTTGTGTATTGAAAAGTGTATCTTATATAAAAATCTTAGCTTCCTAATATAAAAACATGAATACTTTTCATCTAGCAAGCCTAAATTTAGAGATTTTTCCAAGGAAATTATCATAGTTTGCATAAAAATTCAGAAACAATGATATTCATTAAACCTTTGCTATCAGCAAAAATAGAAGCATTTCTATGTCTATCAATAAGTGTTCAGTAAGTTAAACGTATATAATGAACCATCCTGCATGATTTAAAAGAATGAGTTTTATATATCCATATGGATCATTTAAAAAATATCCAAGATATAACTGGAAATTCAAAATGCAGGACAGCACACAAAATATTATAGTAATTAAGATAACAAAGACTACATTTGCATATATACGAAATAATGTCTGGAAAATTATTTTAGAAACTGTTTTAAGTGGAAAGTGGGCTAATATAGTTCTCTATATTTCTCTGCACTGTTTTAGCTTTCTTCTTGAATAATAATAATAGAAACCACCAGTTACTGGGGACAGTGCGGATGTCTTGTATGTGTTCTGTTTGTTGAGCCCTTTGTTCCAATGTTCGGCTATCTTCCTCAGAGCAGGAAAAAAAGACATTTTCTTAATTTTTGCAGAGCTCTGTATGAGGTTCTTGTGTCCCTGATGTTAGGGCATGTTTTCTTTTTGTAAATCCAAACACTGTATGCTGAAGAGTGAGCAATTTTATTACATACTGCTGAGAAGTCTTTGAGCACATAATAAAATTATACTGAATTAAACACTAACTCTTAGTAATACTAACAAATTCTGGGGTTTTTTTAGTATTGTTTTGACCAAGTACTACGTGAAACAGGTAAGTTCCTGACAGCCTTGAAACTTACCACAAAGCCAGGTTTTCTAAGACAGGACTGGTTATGAGACCCTCATGAGAGATGGGTTTAACTTTGTCCTTTTTCTGTTAGAGAAACTCAGTAGACATAGGTGTGTCTTTTTCCTGGGTATTCTGATTTAATTTGAATTGCTATGGCAAATTCTAGAATTAGATGAGTTAAAAAATTATACATTACTCCAGTAATGTCTTCCAATAATAGGAAAGTTGAGAGAAGTTATAGAGTAGACCCAGAGACCTGGAGCTCGCCACTTTGGAGTTATCTTGGAATTGGTTTTTGACAGTTAAGGCATGGTCTGTGGAGAAGGCTTTGGAAATGTCTAGGTTTTGGTGTGGAGAAAAAAAAAAAGATTATAAAGTACTAAGGCCCATTTGGCTACTTCCATACTGAATTTTACATAACTAATGCTGGCTGAGTTTTATATTGGGAAATCACAGCATTTGACAAATAGGACAAGCTGTGCTGTGTATGAAGGATGTCTTTCCTTACTGTCCTTTTCTCTGACAGAAATATTTTTAGGTAGCTTAAAATCCTTCAAAATTCTATCCTATCCACTTCCTTATATGTTTATAATTTTCAGTCTTATAGTTACTGTATTTGTTGTAGCACTTCACCGTCTCAAATTATCAGTCAGAGTAACTCAGTAGACATTTTCCATAAGGCAGAGCAAATGGCTGCACTTGTGACTGAGACTGATCAAAAGCACAATTTATTTCTCTTCAGACCTTTTTGTTTTCTGTGACTGCAAGAAATACTGCTGAACAAGACATTTCTTCACCATCCTGGATGAGAGATGAACATCAATAATGCAGATGCGAATGAGGCCAAGTAATGTTGAAGAGAAAACAAGATCCAGAAGCTCTAATTCCATTTAGAAGAATAAATTTAAAATGGCAAGCTCAATAATTTCACCGTGGCAAAGAATGAGGTGAAGATTATATAACCCTAAATATCTGAAGAGCTAAAAATCAGTTCAAGCCTTCATGTCTTTAAATCATTTCTGAGTATACACCTAACCTATGCCGACACTTGTTTCTATGCATTATTTCTTTATAGATGGTAAGTAGCATAAATGTTCTTATTCATATAATACATGTTCATTTAAATTTTGTCATATAAATTCAAAATGACTAAAATATACCAAGGTCAATTTTCATTTGAAATATTTGAATACTTCACAATACTGCATATATTGACATACCTCTTATATAGTATATAGTAAAGATCTTAGAGGGATAAATAACTTTTTAAAAAAGAACTACTTAGAATAATGATAAAAACTATTAACTATTAACTATTTTGCTTATTTACTAAATAGTTACTGACACTTTATGTGTGCAAAACACTATAGAGAATTATCTCTGTCTATCTGGCACCATGTGGTATATGTGCTCTTGGGGTAAAGTGCAAGATTGCCCACAAAAGCAGATAAAATGCCTTAAAGTGGCTGCCTATAAACTAAACTTATTTCCCGGTATGCTTAAGAGAGGCCTGGCTTATGCCTTTGTTTCAGCATGATTATTAATATTGTCTTACTCCTTTCTCAAATGTATTGGTTTTGTATGTACGTAAAATCCCTCAGAAAATCACAGAAGAGAAAAATAAGAAAGAAGAAAGAAGGAAGCTATCATGAATCCTGAAGGATAGGCTTGGTTTTTACTGGGAAGAAAGAGAAAGGAGGAAGTCATCCAGATTTATGTCTTATTATTTTGTGCATGTATTTGTTTAGTCCCTTCTTAAATTGTTTTTCTTTTCTATTTTCTTTGCCTTACAGTTAAAACCTGCTGATACCACATCTACACTCATCACTTTTACAAACCTCTAAATAAGTCTTTGTTACCAGATTCCACCCACCATGCATTTAAGGCCTTTTCTTATGTGGCCTCTGCTGTCTCTGTCACTGACAATGTTCACTGTTCACCTTAGCAAAGGTTTAACTGTTGCAAATTCTCTAACTCTACCAGCCTGCTTCTCATTTTATGCGTCTTTGGTTCTCATTATGAAAACAAACATGTGGCAGTATAATATGCCTGGAACTATTGATCTAGAGGCATCACTTCTATAATAAACTCATTTAGTCTTCATAAAATTATCAACATTACCATTTTACAGATGATAAAAATGAGGCACAGAAGTGTGAAGGTATTTTTCAAGGACATTCAACTAATAAGTAGTATCAGTGTAGCTGTTCTTGGAATCTAGGTAATTTAACTCCAGATCACATGTCTTTGACCATTATTCCCTGATATTTTTGCTGTTTGGGTCACCTTACCTCTAATTCTTTAAAATTTAGATGAGAAGTTATAGCCATAACACTCTCTATATTCTCATATAGAGTTACTCATCTGTTTTTCAATATACTATGGAGTTTATATTTAATTCTTTTGCTGAATGAGTAGAATAAGTTGGACAGTAAGATATATTGGGAAACCAGATTGACTTCTGGTTAGTAGTGTCGGTGATGGAGGGGGATAGAATATGGAGATTAATTTAGGACACATTAAATTGAGCATAGCAGCTGGATATGTCTTTGTAAAAGATCAATTTATAGTTGAAAATGCAGCACCAGTTCAACCAAAAACATGATAAGGCAGTATAAATCCAAATACAGAGAAAAAAAGTAATAAAAGATGAAGGCAGAAAATAAAAAGCATAGGAAGATGCCTAGTTTTACGGAAGCCAACGAAGAGGCCATTTAAAGAAGCAGGTGGTAATGATTATCACCACCGAATACTAAAATCTATAAATATAACCAAAACTAAATAAAGATCATTCAATTTGGTTGGAACAATAGAAACCAGACTTGAAAACCTTAAAGAAAGAGCACAGGTGCTTTGGAAGATTCAGTATCGATTTAGTTTTTGAACGTGAGAGAGACGCAAGTCATTTCGAAGAGCTTCAAGAACAGACCCAGGAACTAGGTTTTAATGTTTTGCAACAAAACGCACGCGCAGCAGCAAACATAACACAAGGGCGATGAGTTCATTAATACTTCGCTGGGAAAATTACACCTATAACGATTCTAAAAAATACAATTTCCTATAAATTCATTTTTAAGAACTTTCTGGCCTCCATACCCTCATAAATAGTAAAGGATGCATGCCTGGGAGAGAAAATGACAGCAGAAAACATTGTGGCTAACAGCTGAATTTTTCTGGGAACATCGTGCCCTTCTAAAACACTGACTAGAGGAGTATAATTCATAATAATCAGATGCTGAGTATCTACAGCTTTGCTCCACATAATTAATGTTCTTTGTCCCTGTGCCGACCTTTTATGTTTTCTAGCTCTTCATAATTTTATTGAAAAGGATAATAGCTAGCATAGCATTTTGAAAACTCAGAGTGCTTACATCACGAGAATATTCACAGCCAAATTTCCTTATAAATACTACTGAGCTTTGTATTTGTTTTAATTAGAAGCAAAAGTGAAGGGGTCAGCATAGAGCCTTGGTTATTTTTGTTTTTTTTTTAAGGTAATCTTTAAAAATAATGAGATAATGAGAGACTAGACAAAGATGCATCGAAGTTGAGTAAAATTATTTTTCAAGATAAGAATTTTCTTATAGGGCTGGGGATTCAGTTCAGTGGCTCAAGCACTTGCCTGGTAAGTGTGAGGTCGTGAATTCAATCCCCAGTATAAAAAAAAAAAAGAAGAATTTTCTTATAAGCGCAATTATTTAGATAAATTGATCAGCAAGGGGAAGAGTGAGGACACAAAAGAAGGGGAACAAATGAAGCAGGGTATAGAGGATGTGTAAATTATTGAGGGAAATTGATCTCTGAAAATACAGAAGGAAGGATTGGAGGGAGGAAGGGAGGGAGGAAAATAGGGACAAAGGAAAAGGGAAAAGAGCTAGATCAAGGATGAGGACATGGCAAACAAATTGAGGGTGAAAGCAAAAAAGTATAGCTAAGACATGGAAGAGTGGAGGGAAAGAGAAGAGAAGGGAAGGCAAGGGAAAGAGGAGTATTGTAAAGAAGACAAGGCAGTTAGTGTCTTTTTGTTCCATGATAAATGAGACAGAGTTCTCCTGAAGTGTGAGGGATGTTGTGAGAGATGAAGAGACCTGAGCAATACTGAGTAAGCAATTCACGTCACAGATTATCCGCTTGTGATTTTAATAATTTCTTGGCGCTCTAACCTTCCCAGTTGTAGCGAGTGCCTGAAATACCTTCCTGCCCTACAACCTTTGCTGCCACACTAATTAAATCAATATTAATTGATGACATCAGTGGATCATTACCAAGTTCCAGGAAGAAAAATACTATCAGCTAGACCTTACTGAAGCAATTTTTATTATGAATATTTTACTAAATTCAAAGTGATTTAGAAACATATTTGTTTACTTACACAATAATTGAATTTTGGTGCACACATGATAGAATATACAATTATGGAACATACTTGTGTCCTTAATATAAAGTTTCTATGATTCTAACATCTGAGCTTTGTGGTACATTCCTATAAACATATAAACTTAAGGGGTTGGAGTGTCTATCCAAACATTTCCTAAACTTTTGGGTTTTATATACCATTGAAATACAAACGGAAGAGCCAACAATTTTTCCTTTGACCAAATAAAATATTAAAACAAATAACCCATTATTTATTTTCATATGATTTAAAAAAACACTTCAACATAAAATGATGTCAATCTTTACAAAAGACATAATTTTTAAATAAATGACTTTACATTGAATATATTCAGCTATATAATATTTAAAACATTACTCTTAATTTCCTACATTACCCACAGATATATGCAAATGTTGTCAGGGACAGCTGTTCTGTGGAACTGTGTTTGTTAATTATTCCAATCCACAATGACTGGACTCTAGCTTACACAGTCAAAACAATAAAAATAAAAAACACCTATTATCATTTGAAGAGAACCACCAGAATGCCGACATATTTTGACCAGCTCATTTTCAAATATTTAGTCTTAACAACTCTTTGCACATCTCTCCTAAAATATTATTATTTTTAGCAAATAGGGTTTACCGTGAAGATCACGGAATGTAATAATTAAAGAACTGTTGAGAAAGATGATTTCCAGGAAATGAGGATAGTTCAGATCCATGTGATTTGGAGTAGCTAGAGGCAGTAGATCTAATTTTGAGAGTGGAAATCAGAACATCCAGAACATAAGAAACAGATGATTGTTAAATACACACATATAGAGAGATACTTCAACAATGCAAGAGCAAAGATCTTGTTCTTTCCAGAAACACAAACATCTATAATTTTACCTGTATCTATTTTGCATGTCTCTCTGTCTGTCTAGACTCATGTACCCATGTAACTCAGTTTCCTTTGAATCTATTGAATAGTGAGCTGTGGCCATCATCACTTTTTACCTCTACATAAGCTTATCATGCATTTTTTGAGAACAAGAACATTTTCTTTTCTTTTTATTTTTTTTGTAATAGCCATCCTACCGATAACAAAATTAGGGAAATTGACCCATTAAATTTCAAATAACTAGCTTGGTATGGTGAAACACCTGTAAACCAAGCACTCTGGGAGGCTGAGGCAGGAGGATTGCAGATTTGAGACCAGCCTGAGCAATTTAGCATCTTAGTGAGATTCCGTCTCAAAATGAAAATAAAAAAGAGCTGGGGATATAGTTTAGTGGAAAGACCCTGGGTTCAATCCCCAGTGTCTCCTAAAAACAAAATATCCCACAAAAACAACAACAAAAAGCTAATAATCAACAGTTGATATTCACATTCAATCAATTTTTCCAATATTCTTTATCGCTATTACATTCTCAGTCCTGTATCTCATCCAAAATCATGTTATATGTAGTTGCCAAAGCTCTTCAACCACAAGCAAGTCCCTAGTGTCTCTTTGTTTTTCATGACACTGACATTGTAAGAGTTCAATTCAATTATTTTATAGAATGTGCTGGATTTGGTTTTTCTTGTGGCCAGATTCTGGTTATAAACTTCTGACTGGATACCAGAAAGTCAAGTAAACTTTGTAAATCCATCTTATCAGGAAGCAAATAGTGTCATTTGGTCCCACAACTGACACTTTGAATGTTATGCTTACTGAGTTTCTCTACTGTAAATTGTATTTTAAAATTTTCAATTGATAAAAAAGAGACACTTGGAAACAACGTAAGTTTCCTATTCCTCTTCATACTTCCACCCATGAGTTTTAGACTTCATCAATGATTCTTGTGTAAATCACTTGTTACAGAAAGGTTGTCACATGGTGATTCTCTAACTCCGCTCTTGTTTCTATTGAACCTTTTGCACAGAAGAGACTTTCTTTTCCTCTATTTACTCAATTTGTATCATTATTCACTTACGGAATTCTTTTGTTCAATAAATTATGACCTATTACTATCATTATTTATTTTGGTGCTTAAATTCCCCAGATTTGGCTAATGGGAAACCTCTTCTAGTTAGTTTGTGAGTACTATTGACTTGGTCTCATGATTCCTTAAGCATTAAGTACTTTTTGGTCTAGTAAATATTATGAAAAATAATACCAAAATAAATACAGAAATTCGTATGGTATGTTTAACAAATTCTTTCTTTGGTATTTGGAAAGGTACTGGGGAGTATTGGCATAGATGTATGGTATGAAAAAATATCTGTACAGTTAATCCTACAGCTTCTATTTACTCAGTTGGGAGTAGAAAATTATTTTCAGGTACTAATAAATCAGAATTAGCTGTTCTCTTGTTTTATGGGTTTGGTGATACAAACAGACAAGGTAAATAATTGTACATGGATGGGAAAATCTTTGTAATTTACTTTTTCTTTTCAGGTCAAGGTCATTTTCCCCTTTTCCAGCTTCATGACTGAGAGCAACCCTGAAAACACACGAAAGGTTCTCTTTCCTTCTAATTTCGATAGATCTATTTAGACTGTTAATTGTACAGCATAGGCTACCCTAGTAACCCCCTTATGTCTCTGTGAATTCAGCTCCTGTCCTCTTTTTTTACCCCAGTTGTTTCTCTATCTACAGAAGCCAGTTAGATTAAACATCCACACTGACTCAAAGCAAACCGTTGCCTCTTTCTGATATGGGACAGATGGCGTACTAAAACGAGGCATAGAGAAGGTTTTCCTGTAGAGGCTCTTTACAAATGTGTCTATAAGGTTCTGGGAGCTAAAAAGAAAAGGGAAATAGGCCAACAGTATGCCTAAAAGAGAAAAAAAATGAAGTGATTTTCCAGACTCCAAAGAAAGTAGCTGTAATTGTAGGGGCCCAGTCTAACTGAAAGTATGATTTTGGGTGGAGAAACATGGCCACTACTAACCAATCAGAACCCAGCAAAAAAGATACAGGGGAATATATGTTTCTTTCTTGTCTTTTTCCCACCAATGTTTTCCGGAGGAGGCTTCTCATTAGCCAAACGAAATGGGAAATACAGAATAGGGCAAGCCCACTGATACAGTCTATACAAGTCACCCTTCTTGAACACAGCAGGATGGAGAAGGGAGAGAGTTTCTAGAGGAGTGGAGAATCCAACTCAACCCATAGCAACACTGAATTTTTAAATGAAGATTTAAAGATTTCTTTTCACAGCTCAAGTGGTCATTCCCAATTGAGCTGCTTTTCACATTTCCTTCAAGAGACACCAGCTCGTGTTTCACATCAGTTCTTTTTCCTAACAAAGATCACACCTGGTTGCAGTTGACCCCTGAAACATTCTTTCCCCCAGTCCCATTTCTACTCCAGGTTTTCTTGTCCACCCAGCAAATATGTGTGTGTATGTGTGTGTGTGTGTGTGTGTGTGTGTTTGTGTGTGTGTGTGTATATGTGTGAGGTGGGTGTGGGTGTGTTCAACTGTCTCCTCCAAATTTTGAACAAAAATATATCTTGTCATAAAATGCTGCTATCAAAAAGCAAGTGGGCAAGCGATAAAATAAAAAATGTAATCTTTATTGGTTTTGCACGTTTTTAATGTTGGTTAGCATCATTTAGGGTAATAGTTGCATTTTCCAGCATGCAGTTCACGAATACAATTTATCTAAATATTTTTAAGAAAAAGAGGAGCCTATGGTTTGCTTCTATAAGAAACACAAAATGTCCTGATGTAATTGAATATATAAGTTTGCTACTCTGTTTTTGTGGGGAAAAAATGTGAAGCCCACATTATATTTAGGACAAACTAGACAGCATGACTCTAAAGAAATGAAAACATAAATAGAAATTAGGAAGAAAAAAAGAGACAAAAGTGAAAAATAAACACTATTTTTCATCAGTTAGTGCAGGCACTGCCAGAAACAAATAAAATTTTATTTTTCCAATTGCAAAGCATAATTTGGATGAGTTGTGAACTTATTTTGCCCCTTAAAATTATGAAACAATCTAAAATTAGCAAATATAATAATAAAGCAGAAGTCTACAATTACCCAGTCTTATTTTCATTTCTTATTTAGCAAATATCTTCCATGAAAAAGTACTATGGACAGAAAGTAAGAAAAGTGATTGTGATATCAACCTGAAGATAATTTCCTCTTCATATTTATGTACATAAAGCTGAAAAATAAAATAAAGTGACTTTTTACAGTATTTATATTTGCTTATAAAATTCTAAACACATTTTTAACAGGTTAAGCAGTGTTTTTCTTTTTTTTTTTTTTTAAAAGATGTCTGTACAGTCTGGCTATACACCATATATTATCCACTTTAAAATTTAAAAATAAACAAAAAGTTGTTAAAGTGCTGCAAACTATTGCTTAATGACATAAAGAAATGAGATCTGTTGAACAATTTCCTTGATTTTACCATTGACACACGGTTTCTCATAAATGAGATTTTGAGCAGTGGGAGAAACCAGATACAGCGGTATGGTAATATAAACATGCATTGATAGCATCCAAACTATCTATAATGGTACAGAATACATTACATTACCTGTATAAAGCTTGCACTCTACACTTCTTGTGGTACATATTTGATGCAATAAATACTGTGCTTAAGTCATTATTTGTTTGCTCAAACGTGCACCACAGGGTAAAATGACTATTTACATAATAAATAGCATTTCATTAACATATACAGTGTCAACCTTGCTGAGAGCTGAAGATGGCTAAACAAAGTGCAGGATTAAGCAGAACTTATAAAGGATTCTTTTGATCAATTCAGTCTTCTAGGGGTCAGGGGTGGGGAGCAAATTTCATTGTTTATAGATTTTTTTAATGTGATACAAAGAAATACAACATTTATGATTCCAGACATTTGAGTGAAATTTGCACCTACCCTAAGACTTAATGATCTACCTCAAAACAAACTACTTGACAAAACATATGGGCTAAGCACCTCCAACTATCACCAGATTACCCCTCCCAGAAACACAGATAAGATTTAAGAGCTATGTAAGAACTGTTGTTGTTTTCCTTGTGACATTTTCTCATGCATGATCTGTAAGTGCTGCATGCCCTCATGCAAACCAGGATTTTGTGTAGATGGGAGGGCCATGTGGTTGCCATAACCCACAGGTGACATACGTACCTGTAAACAAGGTCCTTTAGTCTATTTCCAAACAGAAACGCTGTTTACAAAAATAGTCACATATAACAAACAACATATGGATTAAAAAAAAGATGAATCCACTAACAGAGTTTGTAAAAATGTGACAAATGTGGCAGTTGAAATGCAAACAGTGGATACAATTACTACACTAAAGTGTTTCATGTTAAACAACCCCCAAATTATAGGTTTGCACCCCTTTCAACTGGTCCCTACAGTCTGAGTAGCCACTTTGTCTCTGGTCTTCAGCAGTGTCAGCTGGTAGTGTGAACAGTAACCTCCTGTTAAGGTCGCCTCTCCTTTACACAGAGTCACACACAGTTTGCCAACAAGGGGGTCACTGTCTTATGTAGGCACTGACCTTAAGTAGATTTTTGTAAA
Organism: Cuniculus paca; assembly: GCA_004365215.1. NCBI lineage: Eukaryota > Metazoa > Chordata > Mammalia > Rodentia > Cuniculidae > Cuniculus > Cuniculus paca. The sequence continues at coordinate 32,385 of RJWT010004487.1, forward strand.
AACAGTCAGTTTGGCATTGACCTCCTAAAGGAGTTCTGTTGACAAAAAATACATCACCTTCACAGGCTGTAAACAATTTGTCACCCAATTATTTTTGTTTTTGTTTATTTTCCTTTGGCTTTTTCATCTTTTCCTTCTTGCTCATGTTTTTCCACAATCGGCTTTGTCACCCGGTCATAGGAGGGTGGACAAACTGCAGTGGACATGGTCAGATCAGTTTTCTCTGTAATAGAGTTTTCATTTATTCTGTCAATCATCATGTCTTCTTTTACAAGAAGATTAGCCCCACCTTTCAGTTTGTTTTTATTATATGTAAATGAAGCTTGTTTTACCGTTCGCTTCAAAAGGTGACGCCTATAAGCTCGCTGAATGATAACAGCAGATACTTCCTCTTGTTTTCTTTTTAATGTAGTAGTGATTGGCTGATAGGAGACCTTGGAGGGATTGGAAGCCATGAACCTCTCTTCCATCTGTATTCGGAGCGCATCCATCTCTCCACTTTCTCCTAGAACTCGCTTTGTAAAAGCAAATAAGATGTCCAAACAGTGGATTCGGTCACCACTCACCATAGGCAAATCCATGGCAATGAGCTGGAGTTTGTTTGGTTGTGGCAAATTGAGAGGAGGTTCAAGAGCAGCTGCAAACTGAGAGAGTTTTTCAAATTCCATGAACTGAGTTGCATCAGGGTCAAACTTCTCCCAGACCTCATAGAACATCTCAAAGTCATCCTCACTCAGGGGCTCTGCACTTTCTTCAGTGGCAACGCTGAAGTTCTCAAGGATGACAGCGATGTACATGTTCACCACGACCAGGAAGGAAATGATGATGTAACTGACAAAAAAGAAAATCCCAACAGAGGGGTTCC